>LPNX010184666.1:161295-290994 GCA_001517045.1 Pseudotsuga menziesii
AAGTGTGTATAAGAAAACAATGTCATAAACCAATTAACACACCAAGTAACTGAGACCCTAAATGGTCCACGATATATAAATATCTATACTAATTACTTTTACAAATTATGAACAAAATATTATTATCAAACATTTAAGAAGCTATTGCATAAAATATAAACCCTGCCATCTAAAACATCATAATTTACATAATAAGAATTGCACTCCATAAATTTCAAGGCCCAACATAAATAAAAACCACATTATTATTTCATACACACAAATCATATAATAAACCCTCAATATTGTAAACAACCCAGGGTCAACTCCTATAGGGTCCTAAATATTTTATAAAGCCACGGTGTATCAACTACACACAGGCTTTAAAGCCAACTTAAAATCATTAAGACCTTTACAAATATTTACATTGTAAATCCATGGATACGACCCATAAATAACTTCATAGTAAATTAAATAAACTATTTTATGCCATGTCAACGAACCACTCACAACAATAATTTCCACACAGAGTTTACACCCAATAGCTTCTTTAACATTTTATTTACACAATAAATAATAAACTGTAAGTCCGAACCTCCTACTCTGTTGTAGCTACGAGGGTGAGTATCGACACCATGAAAGGAGTGGACACAAGCCCTGTCACTGATAGTATATTCATCCTTTTAACCATGATAACCCAATAGTGTTAATGGCACATAAAACACATAAATAATAACCATGGAAGAAAACACTACAGTATAATAAACATCAATGTAGCACAAAATTTATACACAGTCCAGATTATAATAACCATTGCAATTAAAAATGAAATATATATATATTCACGATTCATTGTCTTATTACATTAACATAGCTTACACAGTCAACTACTTACAGTCATGCACCATTGCAAGCAATGGTGCTGCCATGGCTAGCATATCCCTTTAAAATTGTAAATAAAAAAATACACAGAGACTATATGGCATTACCCAGGCCTCGATACACAGAGTGCCTCTAAATAAACCGTGCACATATAGTAAGTTCCAACCCAAAGGAAAACAAAACCCAAACACTGAAACCCAATGCCGTAGCATTTTTAATGTAGAGCTCTATCAAGTTACAGAAAAATCCTTCCAGGTTCCAAAAGCATCCATTGAAACAAAACACAAGTAAAATAACCCATAAAAGAGTGACACCAGTCACATCCATGACACCCTTATAGGAAACACTTAACGACTTTCACAGTGGGATTACCATTAGAGTAAGGCCATGCCCACGGCTCACAACCCCGTCTATTACTAGCTCCTCTAAAACCCTACAACAATACCATAGCATTATGCGAAGAAATATATGGTGATACAAGATACCAAAACCATGCATGTAAAACCCCGTTTTTGACCCCGATGCATTAAATGTACATTTTGTATATATTGTAATTAATCATGGTGCAGAGCTAAAGGCAAAATCCCCACCATCGATTTGTTTGTGTTATGTTTCGGTGATTGGAATCTTTGCCAATGGCATACGCTGGTACATGGCACATATTAATTTTGGCATCATGTAAATATGCATTTTTTTTTATTAAATGAACCCCAACAAGCTATGTCACTGCAACCATATTGAAAAGGGCATGATCTTCCTAAGGATAAGGGGGGCGGAATTGTTAAACCTTGAACCAATAGGAAAAAGGGCAATGTGTCAACCACTCATTTAAAATTGCTGATGTTAGTTGAGGGAAGTTATTGTTGGGAAGTGGTGGGTGGCAGGACTGTCAGTCCTTGCCCACATTCCCACTCTAGCAGCAGACTTTCCATATTCACGTAGGAAAGAAAACCATGATGGGATACACTCCATTCTTGCTCATCCTCACGCACCGATTGGGATTCGCTATCATTTTCCTCACGTAGGGAGAAAACCGCCATACTCCATTTCTTGCTCATTATCATGCACAGGATTCTTCCTGGTTTTTACTCATGCAGTGAGCTGGGAGCCCTGTTCTGTCACCCACGATATACTTGTGAAGGGCCATTCATGTTTTTCTGCTGTGTGTATGTTTCCCTTACCGATTTGTGGCCTGTGTATATGTTTTTCCCATGCCCAGCTGAGAACCTGGCTTTCTTGTTCCATCTTCGGACTATGTAATTTTCCCCGATGGCTTCATTGTTGAGAATGGGCTCTTGTTTTCCCACGTTGGTTTGTTGTGTTTGCCTTTACATTTTGGGGCTACTATAGGTTGTTTTGGAGTCATTTTGGCCATGATAGGGCCAAGAACAGCTCAGGAATTGTTTTCCCTATCCAAGCTGTGAATCGATTGTTTGACTGCGTGTATGGAGTGGTTGGTCCTCAGAGTGTGTTGGAGTAGGGATGAGGGCTTGGTTTGCTTGATAAACCTAGTGCGTTTGGGAACCACACAGACAGAGCTAGAGGATTGGCTTTGTTCTCCACAACCCCTGAATAGCACTGGAAGGGAAGTCAGGGCCTGAGGGACTATATAGCAGAGAAGGGACTAATTCCTTGTGTTGGGTGTGTGTGGGTGTCTTAGAAGTCAGGCTAGCTCTGGTGTAGGTGTCCCTAGCTTTGTAATGAGCTCACCACCTTCTCCTTTCCCAGCTCCTGGATGGCCTAATAAACCCAACTGTGTTGGCTTGGCTGTGTTTTGTGTATCCTTGGCTATGTGTAAGCCTGCTTGTTCCTTACTCCTTGGGAAATCATGCCCAGCTCGGGGGTGGCAGCATTGCTGAGAGATTAAGGACCATGCTGCCCTATGGTTGGGTGGAACGTTGCAGCGACGTAGCTAGTTGCGAGACGAGTTCTTTATAAGATAAGTAACCTTGTCTATTTTACTTCTACAATTATATTTACTATTAATCAATTATGATGAACATGTTGAATGAATGAGTGTATGTCTGCTTCCGTTGTGTATGATAAATAATTATGTATCTGTGCATGTTCTAGTTCAATGCATTTTATTCAATTTTTAGGTATGTTCATGTTCATGGGGCTTTTAGCCCGGATGTTTAATGTTATGGTAGCATCCTCTTCACCGGTCGGAGGGTCGGGGACGTGACATTGTGGTTTCAGAGCTCTGGTTACAACATGGGCCTGAATGTGACATGGCAGATCAGATAGCAGAGGCAGGTTTCCTTCTACCCAGAAGCAATCAGGAATTGTGGCAGGAAAAATCAAAAAAATTTCTAAGTGCAAGAACTATCGGCCCATCAGAAGACTCAGTGACAATATCTTCTGATGCAGTGGTCACTTAGTGGGAAGGCCACCCAACGGATGGCAACCGGAAAGAAAAAAAACTTCGAAAATTTTTAGTTGAATGAGTTTCCACCATTACGGATGGTTAGACCACTATGCTTCCGACGCATAGAGCCTACGACCGCCGACCCCGGGAAATTCTGGAAAATTTGTCTAAGTGTTAAAAATCATCGGGGATCGATGCCACTATGATGAAGTGGTCGCCGAAACGTTGGTGGAGATTAGAAGATGATGTGTTCATTGTTGCGGATGGCTAGAGGACTATCCCTCCGACGGATAGATCCTCCGACCGCCGATGTCGCAGAGAAAAGATGTTTCGGCAGCGGAAAAACTTTGAAAATATTAGTGGTATTCATCGCCAGCGGAAGGAATTAGTTGAATGGATTTTTGCCGTTGTGGGTGACTAGGTAACTAACCGTCTGACGCAGCAGTTTCTAGCCGTTTCGACAGCCGATGCGGCAGAAGAAAGTGAAGGTTCCTCTAGCCGATGTCGAGGTGTTTCAATCGCCGATCGGAAGCCTAGTCAGGTTGTCGCGGAGATCTTAGTGAGATTTCTTTTCGTCGTTGCGACTGCTCAAGCAACTATGTGCCCGATGAATAGTTGGTTTGCTCGCCGATACCGAGTGGGAGTCTAGTTGTTCTGCCCATAGAAATTCAAATTAGAACATGTTCCACCATTGCGGCTGCTTAGATAACTATGCAACCAACGCATAGTTTATTCACTCCCTGATACAGATCGAGAGTTTAGTTGTTTCGCCACTGAAACGCCGAAAGGAGAACAAGCAACAGATCACTGATGAGTTAGTTGTTTTGACCCCCCGCAATGTCGGAAATTTAGTTGGGATGAGGTTTGATTGGAATGAAAGAAAAAAAACGAGGGCGCTGCCCTCGACCCGCCCTGCAGTGGCAGAAGCCACAAGGGGGAAAGCCCCCTTGACCCCCGTCGTCCCCCTCAGACAGTCGTCCTTTGAAGAAGAAAATTTTGTGTTTGGGAAAAAATGTCATTTTATGATTTTTCTAGGAGAAGGTAAGTAATTCTGATTTGTGTAAATGCTATACAGCTAACGGTTGTGCTACTAACACATTTACAGAGTCATAGACACCTTCAAAGCCAGTATTCCAGATCGTGCCATTTGGTAAGTGAGTGGTGGATTAGTTATGAGAACCCATGACGGATATGATGCTCAAGATTCTTATGAGTGTGCACAAGATTCCATGGGAGAAAATGTTCGTAATGGGAATGATAGCATTGAGTCTAATGGAAGGAGATTCCAGGAGACACCGTCAGATGTTGCAGCCACCATGAGAAGCTTGATTAAAGCACAGGAAGAGCAGCATCAACTGAATGCTTCTATGTTCCAAATTTTGACAGACTTGCGAAGAAAGATAGACTCTGGGTGGGGTACAACAAGACCAGAAGGTAGTAAGAGCAGTACTAGGAGGAGGAGAAGGACTTATAGTGGATCATCTGACTCCAAAGAATCTAGTGGGGATTCAAGCTCTTCCTCTCATAAAATAAAAAGAAAAAGACACCATAGGGATCACTCTCTGGATGAATTTAAGAAGGCTAAACCTCCTACATTTGATGGTGAGGTAAAGACTGGAGAAGAGGCTGAAGCTTGGCTTCTTGGGATAAAGAAGTACTTCCAAGTTCAGGATTATTCAGGAAAGATGAAGGCAAGGGTTTCCATATTCTATCTGAATGGAAGAGAATCCATTTGGAGGGAACACTTCAAGGAAGTAAAGAGGATAAATGAAAGGAGACTGAAGTGGAAACAATTCAAGAAGTATTTCAAGTAGAAATACCTCTCTAACAGGTATTATGATGACAATATTAAGGACTTCCATGAGCTGATATTCGGACAGCAGACCATGGACGAGTATGAGAATAAGTTCTTGGTGTTAGAATAATCAACCCATAGTTAGCTACCTTAGACATTAATTAATCCATTTTTCTCTTATTTTCCTAGTTTCCATATTACACCTTATGCAAGTTGTCCTCCACATGTCCAAAGTCGTCAAAATTGCTAAAACTGAGTCATGGAGTGCTTGGGAAACCTCCTGGAATCAATTTTGCTTTATTCCTGGCCTTCCCAGCTCATGTCTTCTTTTTCTGCTTTATTGCCCGCTTTTGCTGAGTTTTAAGGCAATTAGGAAAGTTTGACTAAGTGAAGTTAACTTGTTTTTTGTCCTCATCATCCTCCACTCTTTTCTCCTAATAAAAGCATGTATGAGTTGTCCTTCCATCACCTATTAGATTGCCTAATTGATTTTTCCAATTTGTGAGCTCCTAGACAGATTTGGAAGCCGCTTTATGCACCTATGGGGGATTTGCTTATATTTAGTAAGCCTTCTTTTAACCAATTCGAATGGCATCCCAATGCATTCGAATCTCTCATGTAATTATTTATTGTGGAAGCCTATGACTTCAAAGGGTTGGCTATTGTACACTTATTCAATAGAGATTAGTGTTCTACTCCATATTCAGTCTCCTTCATGTGTAATTGGCAATTTTTGTGAGTGTAATTGTTCTAACACCTCGGTTCAATTTCCACATGGTATTAGAGCATTTGTAGATCGATTTCTCTACTTCCAATTATTACAGGTTCGACATAATTGACTCGGAGCATTCTGCTGACTGAAGGGACAATTTCTGAGCTATGGATCAATCTCAGAAGATCATCTTGACTCCATTTAACTTCTTTGAATGGAAAGCAAAGATGGAGACACTATTTAGAGAGAAATACCTCTACAGAGTGACTATGGAAATAGAAGTAGAGCCCAATGCAGCTGCAGAGAAAATTAAATTGCACAACAGGAGGGATGATGCCTATGGTCTCATGTGTTTGAGCATATCCGGAGACCTCCTTTTCCATCTTGATGGATTAACATCATCAAATGAAGTATGGGAGAAGATTGTTGAGATTTTTGGTAAGATAGATGAGATGAGGGGACATCAAATTGAAAATGAATTGATCTCCTTGAGTCCCAACAGCTTTGAATCCCTGCAACTCTACTTTTTCAAGCTCAAAGCCCTTGTTTTGCAGCTAAAACAGTGTGGAATTGAAAAGAAGGAGGAGCAACTGGTTTTGGCCATACTCTCAAAGCTTGGCTCTGACTATTCAGTGTGTGTCTCGACCTTCCATGCCACAAAGTTGACAGCTTGAGCCTGGAAAATGCCTAGCCTTGCAGATTTCATGGAATCTCTCACACAGGAACAAGATAAATTGGTAATGATGGCCACCATAAAACCTTCCAAAGACCAAGCTCTGGTTGCTGGAGATTTGAGGGTGGATTCAAAAGGCAAGAAGAAAGTGAAGAAGCCACCTGAGAAAAAGAGAGACAAGAACAAGTCTCCAGAGGAGCCCCAATGTTCCAAGAAGAACTTCCAGAAGAAGAAGAACAAAGGAGAAATGAGCAAGTGCACATACTGCAGTAAGGGAAATCATCCTGAAAGCTCCTCGATGAAGAAGTGAATTGACATGCTAACCCAACTCCTAGAGAAGAATGGCATCTCCCTTCCTGATAGCTCAAAGAAGAGGGAAGGAGGATCAAATTCAGAAGACAGAGAGAGAGTTCATTCATTGGTTACTGACACATCAAGCTCACCTAGTTTCATATTGATTCTGGAGCTTCAAGACATATGGTTTCGACCAAGGAGGCATTCACCTCACTTGACATGTCGAAAGGTCCACCAATAGTACTAGGAGATGACTCTCTCACTAAAAGTTTGGGAAAAGGGAGGATTGGTCTTGACCATGGTAAGTTCAGCAATGTATTGTATGTTCCAGGTCTTGCCTCTAACCTCTTATTAGTGTATCAGATGACCCACGCAAGGTCTCCAAAGAAGGTCATATTCTCCCGTGATGAAGTTGAGATCACAAAGATCTCAAGTGGTAAAGTCATTGCAAAAGGAGTCGCAAATCACACTTCGAAGGTATACATGTTGTCACACTTCCCGTCCTACTCAAACCCATCTGCTCTTCTGATTCATGCTAATGAGGCAAGCAAGATTTGGCATGAAATATTTGGCCATCTTAACTATAAGTATCTTTCTGATATTAGTTAAAAATAAATGGTCATAGGGTTACCCAAGATTAAGTTTTCCAAAGGAGTCTGTTAAGGTTGCAGTTTAGGAAAACACCTAGAGCATAAATTTGAGAAAGCTAGTCATGAGAGAACCTCTGCACCTCTTGAGTTGATCCATAGTGATGTTTCTGGCCCATTTCCTCATATGTCAATGAGTCAGGTGAAATATGCATTGACATTCATAGATGACTTTTCCAGGTTCTGCTAGGTTTACTTCCTGAAACACAAGTCTGATGTTTTTGGCCTCTTCAAAGTCTTTAAGGCTTTGGTTGAAAACCAGCCTCGGAGGAAACTCAAGATCCTCAGATATGACAATGGTGGTGAGTATGTCAATTTTGAATTCATTCAATATTATGTAGATGCAGGTATTCAGATGCATCATTCTATCCCTTACACACCACAGCAAAATGGTGTTGCTGAGAGGAAGAACAGATCACTGAAAGAGATGGCAACTTGCATGATGGAGGCTAAGAATTTCCCTCCAAATTTTTGGGCCGAAGCTATAAAATGTGCAGGATATATCTAGAATAGAGTGCCTCATAAACAGCTTGATGGTATGATTCCTTTCGAAACATGGAGTGGGCACAAGCCCGATGTGACCCATTTAAGGATTTTTGGCTCAAGGGCTTGGGCTAGAATTCCAATAGAAAAGAGGAAGGCTTTGCAACCCCAAAGCCAAGAGTGTCTATTTTTTGGGTACTCTAAAGATTCAAAAGGGTACAAGCTGATCAATTTGAGCACAAACAAAGCCTTCATTGAAAGGAGTGTTCAGTTCCAAGAAGAGCCTTTAGCAGCAATGGAAGTTGGAGAATCCTCTTCACCACCATAACCATTGAATGTAAGTGAAGAGATAGTTTAGTTTGTTGATTCTGATATGTTTGATAATGATGATTTAATTGCATATCCTAACAGTCCTACAAGACCAAAATGGGAAATAAATACCATTCATACAGCTGGAGAACTAGCTGGAAATCCTAGTGATCCTAGGAGGACTAGATCTCAGTTTGAGAGTGCTATGTGTATGAAAGACCCTTTGTTTCTATAGAAATGATATCTGATGGTTAAATCAGACCCACAGACATATGAATATGCAGCACATGATCCAGTATATAAAACAACTATGAAAGAAGAGTTCAGCTCACTCCAAAAGAACAACACTTGGGAGTTGGTTGATCTTCCCCCAGGGAGGAAGCTTTTTCAATGTAAGTGCATTTACAAAACCAAGTTTGTTGCTGATGGTTCCCCTTTGAAATATAAGGCAATATTGGTAACCAAGGGATACTCACAAGTACATGGCATAGACTACGATAAGACCTTTGCACCAGTGGAAAAGATGGACTCCATTAGGCTAGCCTTAGCCATTGCAGCTTCGAAGCAGTGGGAGTTACATCACATGGATGTGAAGTGTGATTTACTGAATGGAGACCTTACTGAAGATATTTCCATGCAGTAACCTAAAGGATTTTCTATTAATCCATCTCTTGTGTACAGGCTAAAGAAATCATTGTATGGGCTTAAGCAAGCCCCCAGGGCTTGGTATGCCAAGATTGATGGCTTTCTGCTATCATTGAACTTTGTTCGATGCAATTCAGATACTAATGTTTATTTGAAGCTGATTCATGGTTCTTTGATGATTATTGTCTTGTATGTATCTGACCTTCTCATTACAGGAAGCTCAACGGATGAAATTGCCTCCTTGAAGGATGCAATGAACCATGCATTTTCTATGACTGATTTGGGGTTATTGAGCCAATTCTTGGGTCTTGAGATTGCTCAAACCAAACATGGAATAAAAGTACATCATTCCAAGTATGATTTGGATTTACTAAACAAGTTCAACATGAAATATTGCAAGCCAATAAAGACTCCCTTCCTTTCAGGAGTTAAGCTTGAAGAAACAGATTCTTCACCTATCATAAATAATACAATGTATAGGCAATTGATTAGGTGTTTCCTATACCTTACACATAATCAACCTGATCTTTATTATGCAGTAAGTTTGGATTCAATATACATGGATCAGACTCATGAGATCCATTGGAGACCAGCGAAAAGGATCCTTAACTTTGTTCAGGGAACAAGGACTCATGGGATCTTCTACAAAGCTAAATCTGATCTTGATTTGATTGGGTTTACTAACAGTGATTGGGCAGGTGACAACACAGATAAAAAGTCAACATCAGGATATGTGTTCATGCTTGCTGAAGGACCAATTAGCTGGTCAAGCAAGAAACAGAGTGCCATTGCACTCTCATCTATAGAAGCAGAGTACAGAGGAGTTGTAAATGCAACAACTCAATGTTTATGGTTGTAGGGGTTACTTGGTGAGTGTGGCTTCGAATCAAAATAATCAACAATTATCTATTGTGATAATCAAAGTACCATTCAAATATGCAATGATATAGTTCAAAGACATAGAACCAAACACATTGAGATCCATATGCACTACATTAGACAGCTTGTGTATGATGGCACCATTCACCTACTTTTTTGTTCATCTTCAGAACAAGTAGCAGATATATTCACCAAAGGTTTTTGTGAGAAGACATTCGTCAATCTCAAATCACTTCTGGGGATTGTTGATCATGGCGTCAAGCATGATTGATGACAATATTTTCAAATTTTGTTTTATTGTCCATGTTTAAGGGAGGGATTTTCCCACTGGGTTTTTGCCTCTTTCCTTGGTTAAATGGACATGCAGTATGTAAAGGGTGACTAAGCCTTGTTGCTAGGACCTATAATTTTCTGATATTTTACTCATAAGTCAGGCTTAATGGAGGGTGTTAGAATAATCAACCCATAGTTAGCTACCTTAGACATTAATTAATCCATTTTTGTCTTATTTGCCTAGTTTCCATATTCCACCTTATGTAAGTTGTCCTCCACATGTCCAAAGTGGTAAAAATTGCTAAAAATGAGTCATGGAGCACTTGGGAAACCTCTTGGAATCAATTCTACTTTATTCCTGGCCTTCCTAGCACATGTCTGTTTTTTCTGCTTTTGCAGAGTTTTAAGGCAATTGGGAAAGTTTGACTAGGTGAAGTTAACTTGTTTTTTGTCCTCATCATCCTCCACTATTTTATCCGAATAAAAACATGTATGAATTGTCCTTCCATCACCTATTAGTTTTCCTAATTGATTTTTCCAATTCGTGAGCTCCTAGAAAGATTTGGAAGCTGCTTTATGCACCTATGGGGGATTTGCTTAGATTTAGTAAGCCTGCTTCTGACCAATTCAAATGGAATCCAAATGCATTCGAATATTTCATGTAATTATTTATTGTGGTAGCCTATGACTTCATAGGATTGGCTATTTTACACTTATTCAATACAGATTAGTGTTCTGCTCCATATTCAGTCTCCTTTGTGTGTAATTTGCATGTGTAATTGGGAATTTTTGTGAGTGTAATTGTTCTAACACCTGGGTTCAATTTCAACACTTGGAATTGTTGAGGTATGTCTAGTACATCAAAGATGAAAAAGTGAAGGTCCAGCATTTTCTTAGTGGATTTCCTCAGTCTTACAAAGATAGAATTGAGTTTTATGAACCTAGAACTCTTGAAGAAGCAATAAGGAAGGCTAAGTATTGCTATGAGCATAGAAAAAGTAAACCTAATTATGATAAGGCATGGAAGGACAAGAAGAATGAAAATTTTGACCAAAGAAAGAAAGGTTTCAAACCTTCTAACTTCAGGAATCAGCAGAAGCAGCCATTCCAGGCTGCGAGTAAGCCAGTTGGAGCGATAGGAGAAAAACCTAAGGATCCACAACAGAGTAGAGGACCACTTCAATGTTGGAAATGTGGAGGACCCCACATCCGCAGAAATTGTCCACTCGAGAATGAGAGTGCAAGGCTCGCTTCTAACATTCAAGTAGCAGAAACAGTGGGGCAAGTAGCTAGGGCAGTCCCTAGAATTTATGCAGCACTGGAGGACCATCAAGCAGATCACCAGTCAACGGTGGTTGAAGTAGCAGGTAATATTATTGAACAATCCGTTTCTATTTTGATTGACCCTGGTTCTACTCATAGTTACATAACTCCTAGAGTAGTGTGGATTTGTGCTTTTAAGAAGGTAAAGCATAGAAAATCTTGGTTATTTCAGCTAGCCACTTGAACTAAGAAAAAGGTTAGTGAAGTGGTAGAGAAATGTCCATTGGTCATGAATGGATTGGTCACTTGTGTAGATCTTAATGTTCTACTGCTTGGTTCCTATGATGTTCTCATTGGAATGGATTGGTTAGAATCTCATAGAGTTAAGCTTGACTATTATAACAAGACTTTTGAATGCATAGATGAAGAAGGGAAACCAGTAGTTGTGAAATGTATTCCAAAGGTAATTTTAGTATGGTAGGTTTCAGCAATGCAGTTGAAGAAGTTCTGTAGGAAAGGTTCTCAGTTGTATGCAACTCATATTTTGGAGGCAATAGGGGGTGAAACTCCTAGGTTGGAACACTATCAGGTGTTACAAGAATTCAGGGATGTGTTTCCTGATGAGATTCCAGGACTTCCTCCAAAGAGGAAAGTTGATTTCACAATTGAACTTGTGCCAGGAGCAGTACCAGTGTCCAAGACACCCTACAGGATGAGTACACCAGAGATGCTAGAACTGAAGATGCAACTGCAGGAGTTCTTGGAAAAGAAGTATATCCGACTGAGTGTGTTTTCGTGGGGAGCACCAGTTCTGTTTGTAAAGAAGAAAGATGGTACACTCAGGTTGTGTATTGATTACAGACAGTTGAACAAGGTTACTGTGAAGAATAAATACCCTTTTCCTAAGATTGATGACCTCTTTGATCAAATGAGAGGAGCAAAGGTATTTTCCAAGATTGACTTGAGGTCTGGTTATCATCAGGTGAGAATCAAGGATGAAGACATTCATAAGACAACCTTTAGAACAAGGTATGGACATTATGAGTTTGTAGTGGTACCATTTGGCCTCACAAATGCACCAGCTACATTTATGTTCCTTATGAATAGTGTCTTTAGCAAATATTTGGACAAGTTTGTTCTTTTTTTCCTTGATGACATTCTTGTTTATTCTAAGAATGAAAAAGATCATGAAGAGCATTTGAGATTGACATTGCAATTGCTCTGGGAGCATCAGCTGTATGCAAAACTGAGCAAGTGCGACTTCTATAGAGATAGAATTTAGTATGTGGGTCACATTATCTGTGAAGAGGGTATATCTGTGGACCCTGAAAAGATTGAAGCCATTATGAATTGGCCTACTCCAAGAAATGTGACACATGTAAGATGTTTTATGGGACTTGCAGGATAAAACCGGAGATTCATTGAGGGATTCTCCAAAGTTGCACATGCCATCACTTCCTTGCAAAAGAAGCGGATAAATTTTGAATGGACATCGAGGTCTGAGGAAAGCCTCCAGCAGTTGAAGAGTCTTCTCACCAGTGCACCAGTATTGAAATTTGTAGATCCAGAGAAATATTGTGTGGTGTGTACCGATGCATGCGTACAAGGGATTGGAGGAGTCCTTATGCAAGACAACTACGTGATATGTTACGAATCGAGAAAGCTGAAGGAGCATGAGAATAACTATGCCACTCATGATTTGGAGCTTGCAACCATAGTACATGCCCTCAAGATGTGGAGACATTACTTGATGGGTAGAAGATTCGAGCTCAGGATAGACCATTGTGGTCTGAAGTATTTGTTTGATTAGCCTACTCTAAATGCTAGGCAAGCGAGATGGCTGGAATTTTTATGTGAGTTCGATTTTGAAATCAAGCACATAAAGGGAAAATAGAATAAGGTAGATGATGCACTCAGCAGGAAGGTGCAGGAAATGCATGTGGCATCCTTTAGTATTTGCCAATCAAATTTGAGGCAGCAGATTGTTAGTCATGCTGCTGGAGATGAATTGTATGAGCAAGTAAAAGACAAATTGCAGTAGCAAAGTCTTGAGAAGAGGTATGAGGGATATAAATTTGAAGAAGATGGACTTCTTACTTATAGAGGTAGAATTTAGATTCCAAATGTTGCAGATTTGAGGAGAGTTGTTTGGATGAAATCCATCAAGCTCCGTATTCCAGTCACCGCGGATACCAAAAGACAATTGTTACAGCTAGAAAGCAGTACTTCTGGCCAGGAATGAAAAAGGACATGGCTGAATACATTTCCAGGTGCATGAAATATCAATAGGTAAAGGTTGAGCATCAACATCCAGTAGGATTGTTGTAGCCTTTGCCAGTTTCGGAATGGAAATGGGAAGTTATTTCCATGGATTTTATTACAGGATTGCCGATGACTTGGAGATAGCATGATTCCATCATGGTTGTGGTAGACAGGTTGACAAAGGCAACACATTTTATACCGGTGAAGTCTACGCATAAGGCTGATGACATTGCAAAGATATTCATGAAGGATATTTTGAAATTGCATGGATTACCTAAGGCAATAGTCTCTAACAGAGATGTCAAGTTCACTTCCAATTTTTTGAAGGGGTTGTTTGCAGATTTGGGTACAAAGCTTAAATTCAGCACTGAATACCATCCTTAGACAGATGGGAAGACTTAGAGAGTTAATTAGGTGCTTGAGGACATGCTTCACATGTACGTGATGGACAAACCAACCAAGTGGGAATATTACTTACACTTTGTAGAGTTTTCTTACAACAATGGACAGCATGCAGCCTTGGGGATGAGTTCGTATGAAGCTTTGTATGGAAGAAGGTGTAAGACACTAGTGAATTGGGATAACCCAGTGAACAGGGTTGTGCTTTGGCTAGAATTGCTCAAGGAAATGGAGCAAGAGATCGTAAAGATCAGGCAGAATCTGAAAGCAGCACATGACAAACAGAAAAGCTATGCAGATAAGCATAGGGTGAACAGGGAGTTCAGTGTCGGGGATCATGTTTACCTCAGAGTGAGAACAAAGAAGAGTTCCTTGAATCTTGGAAGTTGTGCCAAGCTGTCACCAAGATATTGTGGGTCGTTTGAAGTGCTTGAAAGAATAGGGCTAGTTGCATATAGACTTGCATTGCCTACTAGTACTAGAGCTCATAATGTTTTTCATGTTTCTTTTCTTAAGAAATATGTACATGATCCTAACCATGTGATAAATTGGGATGCCATTCAGGTGGAACCTGAGGGAGAGTTCCAAATCGAGCCAATGCGCATCCTCGATAGGAATGCCACAATGCTCCGGACCCGGGCCATAGGGTAGGTAAAGGTGAAATGGGAGCACTACGGACCTGAAGAGGCTACATGGGAGCTGGAGGATGCCATGAGATTGGCACATCCATTTTTGTTCAATTCTATGGAACACTGAGGTGGTACTAGTGTAGCATTTTGTTCAAATTTTGTAAAGCACTAAGGACAGTGCTATTGAAGGGGGAGGGGAATGTAACACCTCGGTTTTGACCCCAATGCATTAAATGTACATGTTGTATATATTGTAATTAATCATGGTGCAGAGCTAAAGGCAAAATCCCCACCATCAATTTGTTTGTGTTATGTTTCAACGATTGGAATCATTGCCGATGGCATATCGTGGTACACGGCACATATTAATTTTGGCATCATGTAAATATGCATTTTTTTATTATTAAATGAACCCCAACCAGCTATGTCACTGCAACCATATTGAAAAGGGCATGATTTTCCTATGGATAACGGGGGGAAATTGTTAAACCTTGAACCAATGGGAAAAAGGGTCATGTGTCAACCACCCATTTAAAACTGCTAATGTTAGTTGAGGGTAGTTATTTCTAGGAAGTGGTGGGTGGTAGGACTGTTAGTCCTTACCCACATGCCCACTCCACCAACAGACTTTCCATCTTCATGTAGGAAGGAAAACCACGATGGGATACACTCCATTCTTACTCATCCTCACGCACCGATTGGGATTCGCTATCGTTTTCCTCACGTATGGAGAAAACCACCATACTCCATTGTCTTGCTCATTCTCACGCATAAGATTCTTCCTCGTTTTTACTCACGCAGTGAGCTGGGAGCCGTGTTTTGTCACCCACGATTTCCCTATGAAGTGCCATTCATGTTTTTCTACTGTGTGTATGTTTCCCTTACCGATTTGTGGCCTGTGTGTATGTTTTTCCCTTGCACAACTGAGAACCTGGATTTCCTCTTCGATCTTCGGACTGTGTAATTTTTCCTGGTGGCTTCATTGTTGAGAATGGGCTCTTATTTTCCCACATTGGTTGGTTCTATCTGCCTTTACGTTTTGGGGCTACTGTAGGTTGTTTTAGAGTCGTTTTGGCCATGATAGTGCCAAGAACGGCTCAGGAATTGTTTTCCCTATCCAAGCTGTGAATCGCTTGTTTGACTATGTGTACGCAGTGTTTGGTCTTCAGGCTGTGTTGGAGTAGGGATGAGGGCTTGGTTTGCTTGATAAACCTGGTGTGTTTTGGAACCACACATATAGAGCTAGAGGGTTTTCTTTCTTCTTTACAACCCCTGAATAACACTGGAAGGGAAGTGAGGGCCTGAGGGACTATATGGCAGAAAAGGGACTGATTCCTTGTTTTGGGTGTGTGTGGGTGTCTTAGAAGTTAGGATAGCTCTAGTGTAGGTGTCCCTAGCTTTATAATGAGCTCACCAGTTTAGCATTTATCCTTTCCCAGCTCCTGGATGGCCTGATAAACCCAACTGTGTTGGCTTGGCTATGTTTTGTGTATCCTTGGCTATGTGTAAGCCTGCTTGTTCCTTATTCCTTGGGAAATCATGCCCAACTCTAGGGTGGCAGCGTTACTGAGAGATTAAGGAGCACACTAGCCTATGGTTGGGTGGAACGTTGCAACGACGTAGCTGGTTGCGGGATGAGTTCTTTATAAGATAAGTAACCTTGTCTATTTTACTTCTGCAATTATATTTACTGTTAATAAATTATGATGAACATGTTGAATGAATGAATGTATGTTTGCTTCTGGTGTGTATGATAAATAATTATGTATCTGTGCATGTTCTAGTTCAATGCATTTTAGTCAATTCTTAGGTATGTTCATGTTCATGGGGATTTTAGCTCAGATTTTTAATGTTATGGTAGCATCCTCTTTGTCGGTCGGAGGGTCGGGGACGTGACAATGCATCTATGCAAATCGAATCCACATCTTACCCTCCTGTCAAGATGAGCAAAGTCATCCTCCTTTACGAGCACCATAGACGAGAGCTAACAATGAATAAAGAGAAATGACCAATCCATTGCGAGTCAAGCCCTAAGTTTGGGCTGCCACACACTCCAACGGGAATTAACGACGCCAACCTGTTGGCCATTATCAAACTCTAAAACCCACTCCTCTATAGTTCTTAAGCGCTGCAATTCCAAATACCACCATTCCATGCAAAGGTTTAAACCGCTTTAAACTATGTCATATATTTTTCACCACCCAGAGATTAATACAAGGCATAAGTGTTGTAGGTATCGCATAAAATTAGGCTCTAAGCATTAGAACCAATGCTCATTGAGCTCCTTAGGCTCCAAGCCTATGACCATGGCATATGAGATATGCCATGGTAAAATTGTTATATATAAAACAAAGAATTAGTGTTTAACCCAAGTTATAAACCTGTTAAGAGTAAAAATATATGTTAGTAATTTAAATAAATTAAACATGTAACACAAATAGGTTAATATATGAACAGTTGATGAGTATTACATAATGAATAATAAGTTTCATTTAGAAACAAATCCATGTCATACATTTAATAGGTATGATAGTGACCTTTCGTCTCATGTAAAGACTGTAAGAACGATAATATCAATCAGTACTTGTCACTAGCTACAAGTATGATTACTAATACTCAAATGTCCAAGTGCTCTGTAACAAGTTTTCGTTTTTAAGTATAATCTGCACATAAATTGGGAGCAGTGCTTTAGTTCAACATAACTAAGTAAGCTCGCTAGACAAGTAGAAACTTTACCTCTCAGGCAGCTACATGGGAGAACTAGTCCCACCACTCCACCCACTTTGTTTCCAAGAACAAAGTTAAGTTAGAACCGTGTAAATAACTCATAAACACATGCTGAAACTAATGAAGTACATAATCAAGTAAATACACATACACAACAATGTATAAACATAAGAATAGCTTAGTAATCAGCATTACGACATCATAAATAAACACAATAATAATCATAACCGAAGTAAGAAAGTAGGACGTAAGAACAACTTACAACAAATCAGTAGCACGATAGAGTACGATACATTCTGCAAGATAAATAATGTCCGAAATAGGTAGTGCTTAACTAGCGTAATAAATTTTTTTATTTTCAATTTTTAGAGACATTACAGTATACATGTTCACAAGGGAAATATAAAAAAAGGTTTACATTCAGAATTTTGATTTCATTTATCTATTTAGAAAAATAAATCTATTTTCAATATCAAGTTTTGATATCTTTGTTTGAATGGAATTAATCTTGGCATTGATAAGATATAATATTATTTATTTTTATTGTTTCTTTACTATAACTAACATAGCTTATAATGAAAGAAGATTCTTTTTCTATATCTCCATTTCCATTGCCATTCAAACAACTTCTTTTTGATATTCATGTTTCCATTGTGAGATGATAATAACTTGGTTTGAATTGAATTAGTATAACATTTATTGAATATCATATAATACTACTTTTATTTCTTTAATCAATTTTTCAATAATATGGATACTACTTTTATTTCTTTACTCAATTTTTCAATGAATATGGATATTGTTTTACTCAAGTTTTCAATGAACATTAATAGATATATATATTTATATAAGTTGTTCAAAGTAAAAAAATGTAAAAAGTAAAGTTTTACAATATTTAAACACTATGAAATATTCATCACTTACCAATGAAAAACACCCACATGATGGTAGTTAATGAACAAAATCTCAATAGAATGTATTTAAATATATTTGAACAAAATAGAGCTTTTAATGGCAAATTCCACAAGGTTATGAATATGTGAATAAAATTTCATTTCAATTCATACTTTACATGTAGTACTAACAAAGTTTTCAAGCAATTTCATATGATATACAGAGAGAGAATTGGTTCAAGATCTGCCTCACTTGCACATGAAAAACACCTATAATGGAAAGAAATCGAAAAAAACCCAATTTAAACACATTTAGACAAACAATTGAATTCTGCAAATTGTATAAAATTCCAACCTCTTATATTAATCTAGTTCCTAGTTCCACATCAACCCCTTTTGGTTGTGTCAAAACCTGCAACAAACCCATCACAACAATCAAGCACATTAACCAATAAAACATAGTAAAGAAACAATTAAGACAAATCCAGGACTGATTTATGATTATCACTCGTACCATATTTGGCAGAATTTCTGACTATATCCATGAAGTCAGGAAGGATTCATAGATGTCCATATAAATCACTTTAATATCTGCAAACCTATCTCTGCTGCTAGATATGGATTCTTTCAGTTCTGTATTGTAGCCTAAGGTCTCTTGGTTCACTTTATCAATACAACAATCCAGTCGATGGTGCCCATTTGTCGTTTTCTACTTGGATAGGCATGCCTGAGGTTCCATATCATAGATACCAAAATTGTTGGCATGTTCTGAATGCAATACAGAAGTTAATGTTGTATAACCTAAATTTTAAGCACACAAATATTTATAACTTTATATATTTGTATATTTAATCTTTAAAAAGAATAGACATCTGAAACCGATTGATTTGAAAATGTTAGAAATATTAACTAATCACAATGTATAACAGTCACATAGTCAGAATTAAGAGTTAAAGTTTCTCATATATAAAGGGAGTAAACTACTGAACCGACCATTTGCACCGATCAGACGACCTAGCTCGCGTAAGCGGTCACTTCCGACGTTGCCGGTCGTCCTATCGGTGCAAATGGTCGGGCAAATAGGTCAATCTTATATAAAGGGAGTAAACTACTGAACAGACCATTTGCACCGATGGGACGACCTGGCTCACGTGAGTGGTCACGTCCGACGTTGCCGGTCGTCTGATCGGTGCAAATGGTCGGGCAAATAGGTCAATCTTTTATAAAGGGAGTAAACTATTGAAAGTAGTCTAATTAAAATTTACGAAGATAAGTTTTTAGGTAGATTGTTATTACATTCTTTAATGTTAAGTCAGTAGCCTCAGACAGAAGAAATTTTAGTGTGTCTATATCAAGAAGAAGAAGAAGGTAAATCAATAGACTTAGAGAGAATAAGAAAAGTGTGTAATTGTGCGGACAGAAGAGAAGAAGAAGGAAAAACCTTGTGAAGAGTTCAAGAGCTCAAGATATAGTTCTTTGTTATGTGGCAACAAGATATATAAATCCACAGTTTATCGCTGAATGCATGTTTTATTTAGCTGCACATCTTCTCCAGAATTACTCTAGTAAATCTTGTTTATATTTACAAATTGGTATCTAATATCCTAAAAAGCCATGGGATAAAAGAATTTGTTGTCTTATGAGGCTGTGAAGGTTGGAAATAAACATCACTTTCTCATAAAATGTCATACTCATAATAACACTAGAGTGCTTTTTAAAAATATTTGCCACAATATTAACTTTCCCAACCTTTTCACTGATCACAACTATGGTGATCTAAAAATACTTCTCTAAATTTCAAAATTTTAACTTCTATCATACACATTTTATTTGCATTTTCAATACCAATACAAATAAACATTAATATCCGACACAAATAATTTTAATTTATATACAACTTAAACATAACAAAAATGCTCACAAAAAATAAACATAATTATTCATATAATCAATATGGATTCATGTTAATCTTAAACTCCAATTAAACTCTGATGTGATATAAAATTGTTAGCAAAAGTTTGAGGAGTACGATAATGTATACCTTTAATGGAAGAAGAGTAAACACTTAACAATATTCCTTTCTGGAAACCCTTGGGTGGTATACAGCACAACAACTAGCTTACACGTCGATTCAGATACCCCAAACAACCCCGGAAGTCGAAGTCTGTGAGCAGGAACGTTAATGAGGTTGAGATCAAATTAATCGCCGTTTCAAGTCGGAATGTTGTCGCAATTCACAGGAATAGGGTTTTTTTATTGCATTTTTATCATAATGCTAAACTAGTGATTGTTAGTCATGTGTTTGGTGAGACACAGCTTTCCATTCCAAATGCATGATTAAAGTACACACAAAGTAAGGTCATATTTTTGGTTCGTCTGATCATACCATTTTCGTGAGCACCATATAGCCAATACTCCCATGATTTATATAAACCTCACTCATGTTCCTGAGACTTCGAACTGTTATTAGAGTTGGTTTGCGCTTCAATGAGTTTGACAATTGTAGCCTTTCATCCATGCCTTCTCGTAAAATCTTAACACTTTTTAGACTCGATTGGTCATCTAATGAGTTTAAAGAAAGTAAATTCAGAACTTTTTTTAGGAGGACTACAAGTGTGTTATGGTGATATCTATTGGAATGGATAGAATTGAAAAGAAATTTGGGATGGTGAAGGCAACTTTGTCTCGAAGGTATAGAAAATAATAAAATGTACAGTTTTTTATTTGTATATTTTAATGAAATTAATTATTTATTAGTCTTTGACCCATTAGTTCTGTATATATACATTTTATATAATTTTAAAAATATAGTGGAATGCAAATGTCACGGGAATCCTTGTGGTTTTCTTGTTCATAAACTGGATCACTAAGTAAAAAATGTCTGGTTTCTCAACTAGCTCCAAAGAGAGCTAAACTTCAAATCCCTGCAAATAATCTAAAAGTTTGCATGTTTAATGAAGATGAGGTCTTGGTTCCTCAATTGGCTCCAAAGAGAGAGAGCTAAGCTTCAAATCTGTAAATACCCAAAAATAAGTTCATTATTTGTATTTAGCAAAACTAAGTTTAAAAAAAATGAAGAATGTTGTTGAATATATGTAGAATCTTACATCACTAATGCAATATAAATACTTATAAGAAATGTAGAATGTTGTTGTATATATGTAAAATTTCAAATCACAATTGCAATGTAAAAACTATTGATTAAACACTATTGTAAGACTTGTTTATTTTCAAATTCATTAAAATAAGTGTTACATAAATTATTTAATTATTTATGTTCATTATTACTTATTTTTATTAACTTATAAGTTATGTGTACATGCATATCAAATCTTAGTTTTCAATTTTCCTGATTCGTTGTGTAATAACATTCATGTTATACCCATCTATCTTAGTTTGCATTCTTTGTTATGAATTATCTTATTTAAAGTAATAGCATTTATGTCATACACATTTATCTTAGTTTTAGTTCATTGCTATGAATCATTTGATTTAAAATGATGGTACTTTCATATATTTTTTGTTTTTATCTTAAAACTAACTCTAAACATTAATATCAATTATTTATTCACATTTAAAAGATTTATTAACTTTAACGACTATGAAAGAATATATTTGTATGTAGGAATTCAATTCAATGATATAATATATAATTTTTAATGGAAAGTTTATTAAACCTTAGGAGTGACATTTGTTTAATGCTTAATTTTATTGTAATGTTTTAATGTATTGGAAAATTTGAATAGAAAGTTTCTGATGATATTTGTTTATACGCCTTTTGTTTAATTGCTATTATATAGTGTAAGTATTTATGTTTGATAATAGTGTAAGTTTTAATGTTGAAGTGACCATTAATAATATCTTTTATGTCTTAATGTTAGTTTTAATATTATGCAAATAGTTTTTTTAATAGTATTTAGTTTTATTAAATAGTAATTTAATTATTCAATGTAATAATCTTTAAATTGATTTTGTTGTTATTTTGCAGTGTAGGTATTTATATTTGATTACAGTGTTAATTTTAATGTTTTGCTATCAATTGACAATGATTTTGATGTTTCAGCTATGAATTTCACCATTTCATAAAGATAATGAGTGGTCCAAGATGGTTGTTACAAGCTTGCAACATCCCTTAAAATACTTGGTATTACTTTGGATGGAGGTTTGATAAAGATTGTTTGTGGTCCGAAATAGTTGTTATAAGTTTGCAACATCCTCCAAAATGCTTGGGACTACTTTGCATGAAAAATAACCCAGACATTATGCATAATAGCGCTATGATGACGAAGAGTAATGGATCAGATAAGTTTTATTTTACAAACTAAGTTTGAGAATCTAGTATTAGTATAATTGTCAATTTTCCCAAGCAGAGTTGAGATGACAATTTAGGTTGTTGTGTTGACTATTGTATTGTGCAACAACCTTGGCATTTTTGAAATCTTGTTTCATTGGTTCCAAAATTTACATGTAATGTCTTCAAAGGAGCAATCTAGCCCTATAGCTTTTTGGAAAACAATAAAAATAAAAATATGTTTTCAATTTTACTTTACAGTTTCTTGGGAAAAAAATTTCTAGTATCTATTTTTCAAAATTTTCAATGAAATGTTAAGCTTGTAGTAATGTTTAATAAGTCAATGTTAAACATTAAGTTAAAAAAAAATATCTAGAAAAGGTAATTGTGAATCACATTGAGAAAAAATGGCATAATAACATGAGTAAGCTACTACAACTTTCATGTTACTACAACTTTCATGTAACAACAGTGGGAGAGTTGAACATGGTTTCCATAACACTCAACAAGATATAAAATAATTAAGCTATATATTTTCTAAATAATAGTTTAAAAGATATTCTTCTGAGAGCCTTTAAAGAAGAAAATGAGAAAAATATTAAGTCAGATATAAGTAAATTAACAACTATTCCACTATCTTGAACAAAATAGGTGATGGTTGGAGCTCCCTAAAACATCCATTTGAAAGGTCCCCACACAAAGTTTGGTTAAATTGCAAAAGTGAAAAAATAATTTGGCATAACAAAAGTTGGAGGGTACTGCATAAAAATGAAAGATGATGACACTATCAACTACATTTTTAGATGATTTCATTCGTATACAATATAATTCCATTTTGTATGTATATTCACAAGGGATTCTCTAGGATCGGTGGACATGAAGAAATATAAAAAAGAAAATTACATTTATAATTTTGATTTTATTTATTTATTTTAGAATCTCTAATGTTAAGTCTTGATATCTTGGTTTGAATCAAATTAATCTTAACATCTAATTTTATTTATTTTTATTGCTTCTTTTCTAACTGATATTACTTATAATTGAAGTAGATTATCATTTATCTCTATTTCCATTATCATTGAAATAACAACTTTTCAAAATTCACGTTTCCATTTGGGATGATGATAACTTGGTCTGAATTGAAACAGTATAACTTTTATTAAATATCTTATAATACTATTTTTTTTCTTTTTACATAACTTTTCAATGAACATTGATATTGTTTTAGTAAACTTTTTAATGAACATTGATAGATATATAAAAAAGATGTTCAAGGTAAAAAAATTATAGAAAGTAAATCTTACATTATTTAAACACTATCACGTCTTCATCACCTGCTGATGAAAAACACCCATCATACAATATTTAAACACTATCGCATCTTCATCACCTGCTGATGAAAAACACGCACATGATGGTAGTTAATCGATAAAATCTCAAGAAAATGTATTTAAATGCATTTCGACAAAATAGAGATTTTAATCACAAATTGCACAAGGTTCCGAATATCTGAATAAAATTTCATTTCAATTCATACTTTATATCTGTTACTAACAAAATTTTCAGGCAATTTCATATGATGTATATAGAGAGAATTGATTATAAACATCTACGTTACTTGCACATGACAAACACCGATAACAAAATTTTCAAGCAATTTCATATGATATATAGAGAATTGATTCAACATCTGCGTTACTTGCACATGAAAAACACCGATAACGGACAGAAATCGAAAAAAAATATTTAAACACATTTGGGGAAACAATTGAATTCATCAAATTGCATAAAATTCCAACCTCTTAGATCAATCCAGTTCCACATCAACCCCTTTTGGATGTTTGGATGTTTCAAAACCTGCAACAAACCCATCACAAGAATCAAAGTACAACAACCAATAAAACTTAGCCAAGAAACAATTATGACAAATCCATGAATGATTTATCATTATGACTCGTACCATATTTGGCAGTATTTCTGACGATATACAGGAAAGATTCATATATGTCGATATAAACCACTTTAATATTTGCAAACCTATATTTGCGGCTAGAGATGGATTCTTTCAGTTTTGTATTGTAGCCTAAGGCTCCTTGGTTCACTTTATCGATACAACATTCCAGTCGAGTGGTTCACTTTATCGATACAACAATCCAGTCCAGGGTGCCCATTAGCCGTTTTCTACTTGGATAGGCATCCATGAGCTTCCATATCATACATACCATAGCCTAAGGCTGTCGAGGGTGCCTATTAGTCATTTTCTACTTGGATAGTCATCCCTTAGGTTCCATATCATAGATACGGCACTACAGTGTACTGAATTCAATACAGAAGCTAAATGTTGTATAACCTTGATTTTAAGCACACAAATATTTTAAGCTCTATACATGCATATTTAAGCTTTAAAAAGAATAGATATAAAATCAATAAGCATCTTTAAAATTTACAGTGAACCTCACCTATTTTGATTGGACATCTAAAACCCACTGATTGCAACAATACCCATGGCGCGATCATTCATGATAGCGTTCCATTCTATGATGTCCATCTAAGTTGGATTTTGAAACTGTTGGAAATATTCATTAATACCCGATTCTTATTAGGACTGAGTAGACTCAACTGTTCAGCTTCACACAGTATAATGGAATGAATAATTCATGTCTCTCATATATAAAGTAAAGCAGTGGATCAAATTTCTGAACATAAGTTTTTAGTTAGATACTTATTAGTGTCTTTAATGTTAAGTTGGTAGCTTAAGAGAGAAGCAATTTTAGTCATTCTATATAAAGAAGAAGAAAATTGTAAATTAGTAGAGGCTAAGAGAAGAAGAGAAGTGTGTAAGAGTGTTGAGTTTTTGGAAAGTGTTGAGAACCAAAGCTCTGTAAAAGGTGAAACATGCTTGTAATTTTCAAATTTTGTATTTGCAGCTATAGTTCTTCGTTATGTTGGGACGAGATATAGTTTGTGGTTGAATGCATGTTTTATTTAGCCTCAGATGTTCTCGATAATTACTCTAGTAAATGTTGTTTACATGTACAGTGTAGTGAAAGACACAAAGAATTCACAAATATTTCACCTACTTTCCTATCACACAGTAAATCTTAGTTGGAGTGGTAGTAAAGCCGGGTTCAGTGGAAGTAAAAGGTGGGGTTTCCAAGGTTGTGTGTCATAACCCCAAAAGTAAAAACAAAAGAAAATTTATCACTGTATGGTAACTCAAGTTAAATATTGCAGCGGCCCATCTACCAAGATCTTGTATTAGAGTAGGTTTAGGAAAGAAACCTTGTTTTAGAAAGGGAAAAAGTAATTTTCTAAGAAAAATTAAAATTAAAAATGGCTTCCGCTTCTCGTGCACATATGTCAACCTTACAAACTCCAATTTTCTCTCGAAAGAATTATGAATATTTGTATTTAACAATGAAGGTTTTGTGTAGAGGTCAATATGTATAGCAGATCATTCAAAAGCTTTATATAGAACTAGTAAATGAAGCAACATATAATAATCTCACTCAACACATATACCAAGCCATGCATGAAAGCATACTCCCAAGAGTTGCAGTAGGGCTAAGCATGAATGAGAAAAATTGGAAACGACCTATCAAGGCTTGGACAAGGTAAAGACTTCAAAGTTGCAAATTCTTAGAAGAGATTTTGAATCTCTATCAGTGAAAGACACATATTGGAGAATCAAAGTTCGGACAAACCACAGTATCGAAATGACGAGGTCGACGTTTCGAATCCATATCAGGATCCATCAATCAACTCATTATACACTCGATTTATTGGTCTAATAAATCAACTTAAATCTCATGGAGAAAACATAGAAGACAAAAGGGTTGTTGAAACAGTTCTTAGAAGTCTTCCCCATAAATTTGAATCCTTTTTCATGACACTAGAAGAAAAAAATACATGTCGCAGTTTACCATTGATGAGTTACAAGCCTCGCTCATCAATCATAAACATAGAATCAACAAATCAAACACATCATTAGAGGGTGCATTCCCACCACAATCACCCATAAGTTGTGGAAGAGGAAGGGGAAGATATAATTATAGAGGGAGAGGTAGAATTTTTTCAATCAGAGGATGCATTAGTAGTCCCATGACTATCTCTGGTAGATGACAGAATCAAAACCTGAGTAATCCATGTAGTCATAGGTTTGATAAATAAAAAAATTGAATGTCATTATTGCAAGAAATTTGGTCATTATGCATATGAATGCAGGAAGAAGCAGTATGAACAAGGAAGGAAAATCTAGAACGAGTCGACAAACACGAACACTTCGTCGAGTGCAATGTTAATGACATGTGCATCACCAATTGAATGCAATGTTGTCAGAGAAATTCCACATGATATATGGTAATTAGATTCTCGCTGTAACAATCAGATGACAAGTAATTTAACTTTTTTTTTAGTCTAGAAAAATTAGGTCAAACTAATGTCACACTTGGAAATAATGTCGAGCAGTCGTTGTTTTGAGAAAATGTACCGTTGGTATTCCAACTAAGAATGGGGAGCGAAAGTTTATGCATCATGTCTATCGTGTCAAAGGTTTTAAAGACAATTTATTAATAATTTGACAACTAATACAAAAATGGTACATAGTCTACATCGAGGACAATCACAAGCAACAAGATGAAAACAAAAGTACCAATGACAAGCAGTCACGTGTTTCATTTAAGGATAATTCAAGAAATTAAATGAAAGGAAAACGTAAGTGGTGCATTCAAAGAAGAAAACAAAGAAGCAGACAAGAAATGCGATAAGAAAGAAAACAACAACGCTAATTTTTGAGCATCATTTCAAACAGAAGTTTGGGATGAGTCTTGTTTGTCACATTTTAGATTTGGACATCTGAATTTTGGTGGGTTGAAGCTACTGCATATGAATACTATGGTGAAATTATTTCCATTGATCGACAAACCAGAGAGAGTTTGTGAAGGTTTCATTTTTGGCAAACAACATAGAGAGAATTTTCCAATCGAAAAGTCATCTGAAGCTGCGCATCACTTGAGATTGTGCACTCTCATATTTTTGGCCCACTGCAGACATCCTCCATGGGTGTCTGCAATGATTTTCTTACTTTTATTGATGAATACTCCAAAAAAAAATGGGTATAAGTTTTCTAAAAGAAAAATATGATGCATTTAGTTGTTTTCAACAACTCAAAGCACTTGTGGAGAACCAAAGTGGACATCACATCAAAATATTAAGGACGAATAGAGGCGGTGAATATGTATCGAATGACTTCCTAAATTTTTACAAGTCTCATGCCATACACAAGAAATTCACTACGCGGTATACACCTCAACGGAACGGTGTCATAGAGAGAAAGAACATAACCATTATGGAGATTGCATGCAACATAATGGAAGTCAACCATTTTCCAAATGAATATTGGGTTGAAGTAGTCGCAACTGCTCTATACGTTATGAACCGATGTCTAACAAAGAGTGTGAAGAACAAAGTTCATCAAGAAGAATGGACAGGTATGAATTGCAATGTTTCTCATTTAAAAAATTTTGGTTGTGCCATATATGCTCATGTTCGAGATGAGCCGAGAAAGAAACTACACAAAAAGGGACATAACTGGATTTGTGTTGGTTACTTTGAAGACACAAAAGCATGCAAGTTGTACAACCCTGTCATAAGGAAAGTAATCATCAGTTGCAATGTTCAATTTGTTGAAAATTAATCATAGGATCGAACCGTCGAGAATAATGTCAAGATTGTGTCGAATGTGGAGCATGATGACATGAAGGAGGAAGTGGTTCAAACACCACACGCAAGTAAACCTGTCGTAGTACCATCGACTCCCATGACACTGTGACATAGTTCAACATAAGGAAGATGTCAACAAACATCATGAACCAGTTTGTCGAGGCCAACATCAAGAGATCCAATAAAGACAAGAAGTATGCATGAGATATATGAAGTTGGTACACAAAATTCATTCTCTCTCTTTGCATTATTTTCTCAAATATATTATCCACTAACATTTGAGCAAGCTCTTGAAGAAAAAGTATGGGCACAATCCATTGATGAAGAAATAGAATGCATTGAGAAGAACCAAATGTGGGAGTTTCTAGATTCACCTAAAGATAAAGATGTAATTAACGTCAAATGGATTTACATGGCCAAGCAGGATGGTGATGGGTATGTGCAGAAGCACAAGCCAAGTGTCACATACCCCAAATTGCAAAAAAACATTTTATGTTTTAGGAGACATTATGTTTTAATTTTATTATAAAGTTTGTAATTAATGACCAAGTGGGGTCAAAGATAATTGCATTTAATTGCTGAATATTTTATTAATTAACAAATGTAAGATGAGACACCAACTTAAGGAGGTTGTTAAATGAGTGTTTTACAGGCCACTTGGTGGAATAGGCTAGGTTGAGAGAAGATTGACACTTGGTAGCATCCTCAAATTACTTCTAGATTTTGTAGGAGGCAACTTCCCTATTTTTGTGGTCATGTTCCCCAAGAAAGTGGAACACAGGGATGATTTTAGGGGCGAATTATAGCCCATTGGCGAATTTTAAGGGGTGCCCAAAAAAAGATGGGCGAATTTTTAATATTGAAATGGTTTTTTTTAATTTAATAAATTAGCCCATATTTTATTTTATATATAATTTTCCTTGACTAAATAGCCGGCGCGATTAACCTCTGAAAATTCATAAAACCTAATTTCGCCAACCCCGTTGATGGGAAAATCGTGACATTCGCCCCGATTTCTTCCGTAATGGAGGTGAAATCGCCAAAAATTCACAGTTTTTGAGGATAAATGAAGATGATTCGCCCAAATTTATGGTAGATAGGTTAAAAATTTGGTATTTCGCCCCTATTTATGGATTTTTGGGTAAATTTGTTTTAGTTCGTCCTTGATTTGCAAGCCGTGGATGTTCATGCATTGGGTATGGAGCAACACAAGATTTGGGTCTGCTATCATTAGAAATGTATGCAAGAACAGAGATACGGATAGTTGGTTGTAGTTAAGAGTGAAGAGTGAAGGAACTCAGCTCTGTTCCGTTTTGTAATCTTACTTCTCTAATATCAGATATGCTCCAGCGGGCTTTGGTGTCTCATTAGTTATTGTAGTTAATAGCTAGCTCCTGCAGCATATTCCCAAAGGAGGAAGGCCCCCCTGCTTTGGGAATATTTCCGCATTTCTTTATTATTGTTTTTATACTCTTTCATGTTCCTTTCTCAGCATTATGTGTGTTCCTTTTCTTTTTGCTTATGTGTTTTAGAAAGTTATTGATTTGTGATTATTAATTTTCTTATTGAATTCATTGCAGAGAAGAGATTTACATATAAAGAGCATTTCTCCACTGAATTCGAATCTTCAGGTGAAAACGGATGGCACAGGTCTGCTACATCAATTTCCTTCAAGAGTTTTCCTTACAGGGTCAGCCAGGAGACTGGGTTCATTGATTATGACAAGCTGGAGGAGAAAGCCTTGGATTTGAGGCCTAAGCTTATTATCTGTGGAGGTAGTGCTTATCCCAGGGATTGGGATTATGCTAGGTTCCATGCTGTTCATCCATTCTTTGGCTCTTTTTTTATACAAATATGTCACATGTTCTGTCTTTTCTTGATATTAAAAACACATACTTATTAGCTTAAAGGGCACTAGTTTTGAGAGTGGATGATATTGGTCACACCAAGAAAAAAGATGGTCTCTTAATAGTTAATACAAATGCATACAGTTATGAACTGTTTGAGATTGTTTACTTCATTTTAACTCCATCCATGTTCTAAATATGTTGAGTCCTCTCTTCTGTCTACAGCTATTGATTTCATGCTATTTTCTATTTCAGGGTGATATTCACAGGAACGGTTGTTGTCATACCAGACATATCAGCCTTATCCTCACCTGGTGACAGAGAAGAATCTCGTAGAGAAGGTCCTCAAAATCAAAGTGCAGCTACTAGTTATGAAGGAGTACGTGGGCTTAAATCTATTGGTGTACGAGATCTCTTGTATCATCTGGCATTTATTTCCAATTCTGTGTAGGTATTATAGGTCTCGTTATCCCTTACTGTACTAGATTAGTGATTCTCCATGTAAATCATAACTTTCTCTAGTGGTTTGTTTCAAAGAGTTCTCAATGTTTTTTTATCATCATGTGTAGCTTCATGACAAGAAAAGAGGTGTTGATTTTAGAGGAGTAAAGAAGGATGGTGAGGAGGATGATGCACCCCATTTTATGGTAATATTTGTCCTCAATTTCTAATCTGATTTTTCAGCATCTGGGGGGAATCTTTGGTGAGCAAAAGCATCCGGTTACCCCTTTATTCCTGTAATTTATGAAGCTGTCTTTAGCGTGAAATAGTTGTAATCTAATCTTGAGATCCTATGGCCTTGACTTTGCTGCATTTGTTTGGATAGAAATTTTCAATAGCAGAAACCCCAATGACATATCTAGTTGGCTGCAAATGTAGGGCCTATGGCATTTTTCATTTTCCCATGTTTACTTATTGCATCCCTACTATTGCTTGTTATTAATGATTCTGATTGTCAGCGTTCTATGTATATAATCTCTATTTCTCCTTTCAACACATGTGGACCTCCTATGCTCATTTTGTATATCTATTGGCTATTGCCTTCAATTTCTAATAGTAGTTGGTGTCCTTGGTGATCTATTTCTTCTTTAGGCAATGCTGGTTTCTGTGGCTTCTATCGAAGATCATGGATGTTTTCATTTTAAAGAGCTTAGTCCTGCTTCAAAGCGTAATTTTGAGTACGATCAATCTGTAGAAAATTGTGCCATGAAAATGTTGAATTAATTAGTCTCATTTTTTTTCTTTCAGACAATGCAGTTTGAGAAGTTATTCACAATAATGAAATCCAAGGAATCAAGTTTCCATTTCACCTTGTTGGGAGTTTTTTCCCCTCTTGAATGGAGTGGAGTTCAACCCTACTTCTTTTCTGTGCAGATTCTGTACCTACATACCTTAAACAAAGCCAATGCTTTCCTCGTTTTCTTTCATATCTATCTATCTATCTATATCATACAAAATAATTCCAATCTCTTAAGCTGCGAGCACTATTGTCTGCGACCTTATAAGTTATTACAGTAGCATCCCTTTCACATTTTAGAAGGATCATTTCTATTTCTATGTTGTCGCTTTCCTTTGGTTATTATAAGTTTGGCTATGAGAGTAGCAATAGTGTTTCAGTGAAGCAACAACCCTTTGTAAAATAACAAATTTGAGAGGAGATAAATATTTGCTTGTAAAGAAGCTAGCACTTAACATATATGTCAAGGAATTTTTTTAGTGCATCATGGTTAGGAGCAAAATTTTATTTGATAGGAAGCTTTTAAAATTATCCATCAGTTGTACATTGACTTTAGGAAAGGTGACACATTTGCTGTCTTAAACAGTGCATCTATATCCTGCTAATTGCCCTTATTGCTGTTTAAAGTAGTGATGGACCAATAGAAACAGTAGAAATCATAGTCTTTATTGCTTGAGTAAAAGAAAGGCAACTGTGAAGAAGAATTGTGAGTCAAAAACCATGGAGGAAAGAGGAGGAATATAGGAATCTGCTAGGTCATGACCACAGATGGCACAAGTGAAAAATTTAATAGTATATTAAATGTTGCTAGCATAGGAAAAGGACCTTGGACCATAATGACTATGTCCATTTAAAAACATGGAAGAAATAGGAGGAATATATGAATCTATTAGGTTATGATTCATTTCTCCACAGTGAAAATATGGCATAAATCGTTGTGTAGAAATGATTCATAATGAGGAATATGGTCATTGCTAGCATAGGAGAAATGACCATAATGCCTATGCTCCCTACCAGGATTTACTGTAAACATGACACTTATTGAAGTTGCTTAGAGATCGAGGGGCCAAATTATTTGGATCATAGATGGGAAACATTGATTATTAAATTGGAATGTTTACTCCACAATCATTCATTAAATGCTAATGTTATAAAAAAAATTATTAGTAAAAGGCATTGTATTATTGTTCCTAGAATTACCTCAGCTTTCCCATTTAGCAGGAAATTATATACTAGACCACTATATACTTATCCACTAGTAGGATGACAAATCGAACCTTTATGCAATAGCTGTAGGCTGGGTGTGGCCAAAACTTTCCAGGAAAAAAAAATACATGAGTTATAAGGATAGGTTAAAAAGTGATGACCAGCATTTGATCACAAATTGAAATATGTTTCTATTGATTGGGGTCATGTAGTACATTGCAAAACTACTGTATACCTTTTGCATCAGATTTGTTGTACCATCATAAGGGGAATAATTGTCATGAATAATTTTAGCTAGATCATTCTTCTCCGAAGGCTGCCGTGCAGTCCAGTCATTTGGACTTCTCATAAATACACTGGAGTTAGCTCAAGTGCCATAAATATATAAATGAAAATCAAATGTCATGAAACATACAAACTACCATCTGTGATTTTGGAAATATAACTGAAACTATTGAATTTCCATTGGTATCAAGACCACAAAGGTAAACAAAATATACAACACAAAATAACTACGATTTACCTTCTTGTCAAGACTCAAGAGTTGCATTAAGATTCAAAAGATGATGAAATACATGATGTCCATGCTCCAACAAATGTTCAATTAAGCCCAAAATGCTTCCACTTCTGTGTCACTACCAGCCTTTAAATTTGGCACAAAACATAACACACTTTTATGGTACCATAAATGCTTAAATTTGGCACAAAACATAACACACTTTTATGGTACCATAAATGCTTAAATTTGGCACAAAACATAACACACTTTTATAGGAAAACAAGGACCAAGATACATATGGTTGACAGACATGGGGGGAATGGAGATGCATCGTTTTATGATGAGGGATTCTTAGAAAGGAGGCGTTCCTATAAAGAGGATGAAAATGACCCATGTTTTTCCCTCTACATTAACTACGCTCACTCACATTTCCCTTCAGCTATGAAAGAAGCAGTTATCTCTAAGGTACGCATAAAGAGCATGGGATGTGTCCTTAGTTTTCTTGTTTTGTCTCGTTTGATGCATCTTGTGCTTGATGAGGAAGCTTAAGCAAAGTTGGTACATTTTATTATATCATCATTATCTCTTTTGATTGCAAATGCTCAGGTGCTTTACTGTTTGTTCTCTTCCTCGGAATCTAGGATCATATATTATAATTGATAGTATGAGTGCAATCAACACACTAAGGAAATTTGTTAGGTCTCTGGAACAACAATCCTCCTCCAAAAACACATGTAGAAAATTGCAATCTAGAGGAGAACTTGCAGATTCTGTAGAAGCTAACCATGATAATTTGAATGCAATTGAGTGGAATATGAACTTAGGTCCAGCTGTCAATGGCACTATCAATGATTCCACAGGTGGAGACAATCGACATATGATCACAACATAAAAAGGAAGGACAATGCTTGACAGTCTCTATAGTGTAGCTGATGGGTATTCAGTTAGAAGCAATTCAGAAGAGGGAGATATGCAAAACAGTTCTGAATGGTCAGAAAGTGTGCATATAATTGATTCTTTGTCACCTGCTTCAAGCGCTGTTTTTGAGGAGATGTTAGATAATGAGGAAGATTACCAGAGCACTGGCTTGACTGAGTTAGAAAAATAAGCTTATAAGATAGATGATAAGAAGGAAAATTGCTTACCAGCTAATTTCAATCCGTTTGAAGGTTCAACCGATTCTTGCAAATGGCAAGAGACAAATTTTTTTTGTAAATGTTGGAGAAGAGCATTGTGCTTTATGGAATCCATTCTAGGAGTCTCCTTGTGTGCTGTGTTGGTTGTTCCTGCAATTATGGTGGTTGTCAATTTATTTAGCAAGCAAGAGGAATACCATGTCATGGTTCCCACCTAGGACATTCTATTTTGTGGTCATTTAAAATTAGTAATTTACAAATATTATCGACTTAGTATGCAACCATTGTTTAAATGGGAGTATACAATTTGAATCATCTTCTTGAAGCATATTTCTTTTTTCTTTCCCTTATTCATCAGGCTTTCTTCCATATATTTCATTGTAGAGGGGATTATGATAAAGCATAATTCCATTTATGCACAGTAGGAGGATGAAACATGGAAATATTTCTGCTGCTAGAATGATTTGCAAGTTATGAGGATTTTTATCCCTTGAATATAAAAAAAATCTATTGTCAGATCTCATTTTATATAAATTACTCAAATCAGGAGTGGTGCCCAAGTCACTGGCCCATCCTACAAATTTAACAACTCTAGATTTATCATACAATAATGTGGACGGTGAAATTCCTAGGGAGATTGCAACAAGTAAAAAGCTTCAAGGTCTGGCATTGGCATATAATAAACTGAATGGCACTATTCCACCCGAGCTTGGAGACCTCAGTAGTTTGGTGAAGATGAATCTTACGGGTAACAGATTACATGGGAAGATTCCTGATACAATTGGAAAGTTAAATGGGATTTCTCACCTTAATGTGAGCAATAATGAGCTCTCAGGTGAACTGCCTAGATCTCTACCAAGCTTGGTCAACATCGTTGGTCTATATGTACAACAAAACAGTTTATTTGGTGGCATTGTTGGCTTGCTTTCAAAGAGCACAGTCTGGCATCAGATCAAGACACTGAATTTCAGTTGAAATTCATTTAGTGGAGAAATTCCAAGATCCCTTGCCAATCTGTCTTGTCTAACCTACTTGGATCTTCATAGCAATGAATTTACAAGTGCCATTGCTCTAGAGCTTGGTAGTCTTTCACACCTTATATACTTGGACATTTCTGATAATTGTTTGACAGGAGTAATCCCTGATGAATTGTGTGACCTTATGGATCTTAACTTCTTCAATCTGTCGGATAATCTGCTAGAAGGAGCTATTCCTGATGGTGGTGGATGTAGTAATTTTACGGCTTCTTCATTTGTTAGAAACAAGGGTGTGTGTGGAAATTTGATAGGCCATAATTGCAATCTTAGTCCAAAACAAAAACCTCGTCTATTAAGGACTGGGGAGATTATTGGGATCACAATAGGAAGCACCCTTTTTGTGCTCGACCTAATTTTTGCTTTGGTAAAATGGAAAATGTTAAAGCAAGAATCTTTCCCTAAGGTGGATGAGAACAGAAAATTGAACCCAGCCATTGAACCTAAGGTGGATTAGCTCAACTGATTGCCACCAATGTTGCTGGGCATTTGTCTTGTTCTGTGCTAGTCAGTGCTCTGTTTGAATCTAGTGAGGCACACACTAGTCTATACCGATAGGTTTACCAGGAATGACATCCATGAATGTGGGGAAGCGTCACTTGGGTTTCCAGGTGAGATTTACCTTGGACAATAAAATAGATTGTAAGAGTTTTATTGAATACTTTTCAAAGAATTTATCCATTTTTTAATCTTGTTATGTATTTGTTCCAGAATTAAAGAAGTAATACTGTAATTCAAAAAATTCTGGAGGTAATTCTTAAATCAACAAGGCCGAATGTACATTGTCCTTATTTTCTTACATGCTTCATTTCTATCATTGCTTTAAGCACATTATCTCTAATATCTAACATCATCACATTTTGACAAGGCTTCTCCAAAGGTTTCCCCTGAGCAAAAATCTATCTCAGCCTACCTGAAACTTTCTTATGTTTCCAGGATTCTACTTTCCATTCTTCTTTCTATTTGAGACATAAAAATCCTAAAAGATTTGAGTGAGTTCGTTCTATTGTATGGTTATGTTATCTATTCTTTTGTGCTTTGCTAAAATTTCGATGGTTATTTGGTGAGTAGGTTGAAGTTGATTGAACCCTGAATTTTTATTTTAAATTCATTACCTGATATTAGTTTATACTTTGTGGTTGATTTAGTGTAAGGGCTATAACAGTAGTATTGCAAGTTGTTTAGTGCATTTCAGGCATAATTTTACAGGTTCAGTAGTGTCTGTGGTCTTCTAACCTGCATACATTTTGTCTCATTTAGGTTGTGAGTGGAGCTTGAAATTGTCTCATATTACATAGTTCAGCATATGTCAACTAGTCTGTGTTGTATAAAAGTAATTTAGGTTGTCCATTAAAATTGGTAACATGTCTATATTTGTGTTTGCTCATAGTTAACTCGTTTGTAATATTCTAATTTCTAAGTATGAACATGAGATGTGCAGTCTTTATCATAACTTTTTCATATATACTGCCATTGCTAACATTTTTATATTTGCAGTCTTTATCAAGACATTGACACTGATGTTCTAGATTGTTGATATTCTAATGGGACTAATGTGAGACTATTTATACTCTTATAAAACAGGTTAAACTAGCACAAATGGAGTATTAGCTACCATGGTTGACACGAATGTGGACTCATCTTGAAAGGCAGGCAGGAGGCATGGTAAAAGGGATGGGTGAAAAAAAAATTGAAGTAGATAAGCATATCTTACATGATAGGGTATGTGATGATCATAAAATAAACATCATATGTATTAAGTTTGGAGCTTTGGTTCTAAATGGAAGTTGTATTGGGTTCTCAGCATCCTTTCCATTGTTTATATAGTGAAGCATTTAGATGGACTGGTTATCTCTATATCTGGGCTATAACCATTATAGATGTTGTATGTGTCATAGCTTGTGTTGAGATTCCTTCATCCATCCATCTATCCATCCATGTCTATATGTGCATATGCATATCTGCCTTTTAATTTATGTGGCTTCAATACTTTTTTGCAAAAGTCAGGGATATGGAAGAAGCTCAATAAAAAGAAAACAAGTTACAGAAAAGTGAACATAATGATTAGGCCTCTTTAGAAACAAGAAAAATGTCCAAATCAATATATATTTGTACACTATATGTATCATGTACAGACTTTCTTCTTGTATATTATGATTAAACATGGATCCGGCAATGACTCTACATAGTTTCCATGTATTTACAACTTATTTTCACACAAAGCATTGTAATTACTCTAAAACATAACTGATTTCATGTATGGGACATTGCAGCTGATAGCATGCATAATGCAGATAAAACAATAAGTTGAAATTGAAGCTTGGTTGACTTGTTGAGGTTCTTGATTTCATCTTCACTAGATTTTCTAAAATTTACTTAACAAAAGTGGGGCTTTTACCAAAGGGTGTTGGTTCACTAGTGAGGTTGGAAAAATTTTAATTATCCACCATGGTTCCATTATTGCTATAGTGTACCCCAATCACATAGCATGAGTTTGAAAGATGGGAGGTGTTACCCCCCATATTGTATGGGTGTTCATGTGTGATTCTGCTCACACTCTTCTATGGTTGACAATGTCATGATGGTGGTGATTGAAGGAAAATCTAGGCATGCTAGTGCAAGAGAAGGTCTGAGGTGATCTGAAGCAAAGTTTGAGTCCAATCCAGCATCCTAACTATGACAAAAGAGGTCATTTTTCAAATATGGGTGCATTGTGTGCCCTAGATCAGCAGTAGCATCCTCAAAACTCAGTTCTGGGCACTTTTCAGACCTCCAACCAGCAATAAAGGGCTATGGAAAACCTTGTTCATAATTTTGGGCAGTTATGTGGGAAACCAGTAGTCAAAAGGGACAGAATATTCCTAAAACAGCCTGAGGATCAGCCCTAGATCAATTCTAGGTATACTCCTAGTCAGTTTAGGCAATGCTCTAGGCATGAACAGCAGGCTAGGATCCCTAAACTTCAAATATGGGCACATCTTGGGATTTAAAATCAATTCTCAGCTCTATTTGACCTCCTAATCAGCAGTAATCTGATTCTGGGTAGATTTATTGGTGAGAACAGCCCTAAACCTTTAAATCTGGGCAAAATTTATGGGTAGAAATGATAGTAAAACAGTAGTAAGATGCAAAATCCCAAGTCTGGGCACAATCTATGTGAAGAACAGCAGCATAAAAGTGTCTGTAGGCATGTTGTAGTAGCAAATACACATCTCTTGTCATCAATTCAGCGGTAGTAATTCATCATTATCAGTTCTGGGTGGCTCACACGGCATATTATGTTGTTTTTCGAGCACTGTAGGGTGACGTTTTGCAGGTTTTGGTCCAACAAGGTTGTCTGTACTTTCTTTGGGGGCCGATCCACCTTATATTCCTGTTTCAAGAGGTTTGTGCACCATTTTTGGCATAATTAGGGTCCAATTTGGACAATAAAACTCACAAGTGAAGAAGTATGGCAGCATTGATGTGTTATCGAAGCTCCTATATCTATCACTTGTGACTTGAGCCTTAGAAGTGTTGATCCTATCCACATAAGTCTGTTGGATTTTAGCATTAGCATAAATACTTAATTTTTTTTGCAGATTAGCTTAAACAAATGACAAGTGCAGTAAAAACACATTCATCCCATCAGCACAATGGACACGAGAGTTTTTCACTGGGGAAACCTTCAAAGGACAAAAAGCCCAAAAACATTAGTAGCTCATCTCGTGAATGAGATGACTTAGGAAATTCTTCAAAATGTTCCTTAAATCCAGATTTACAAAAATTACCCAATTAGGGCTTCATCAGAAAAAACAGAGATTTCTCTCTCCTGCCTAAAAAACAGAGATTTATGAGGAATTTTTATCTGCATCTGACCTTATATTGGTGAGCCCACTTTCTACACTTGCAAATGTGTAACCTTTATGTACATTACAATTTACTCTTTGAATAGGAAATTGCTAGTGTCAAGTCATGAAAACGTTTTAGGGATCTTTTGGGAAAATTTGCAGGTTATGCAAGATGGAGACATAGTTCAAGTTGGGAGGAGTGAAGATATTCTAGGTGGTGCAGATTTATTAAAGCTATTTGGTGCACACCAACATACTTTGAATGCAATTGATGCAGCACATATTTCATCTAGGAGGATAGCGCCACAAATAAGCAATAACAAAAGTAGATTCTACAATACCATGCACTCTGAATCCGATAAACCATTTCAAAATGAGGATGCAGACGACCGGGCAACGAGAATCAATCAAAATATATCTGGACAGATTGTAAAGGAAGAAGAAAGAGAAACTGGGAAGGTCAAAATGCAATTCTACTCTTCTTTTATAACTGCAGCATATAAGGGTGTTTTGGTTCCTATCATATTGGGAGCACACATACTGTTCCAGGTGCAGAAAATCAGTAGCAATTACTGGATGGCTTGGGATTCTCGAGGATTGGACTCCATGATCTAAGGTCTAAATTAAGAATTATTCCGCAGGACCCAATACTGTTTGAAGGAACTGTACGAAGCAATCTGGACCCACTTGAAGAACATTCTGACAATGAAATTTGGGAGGTAAGTCCTCTTAAAAGCAATAAATTTTAATTTCCATGCCATGTTGGAGGCTCTTTGGATTATAACTCATTATTTTGCAAGACTAAGAAACACTCCCTCTTATATGATTTTAGTTCTAAATAAGTGAGTCACTAGGGTTGACTAGGGCTGTTAAGAGTGGGGATCTGTTACAGCTACCACCAGGTTCGATTCTTCTTATATGATGTGGTCTTTTGCTGAAGGTCGGGTTGGTGAGAGTGGGGTTCTTTTATATCTTCTACCAGGTTTGATTCCTCTTACATGATTTTTCTCCAAGGATGTTGGCTCACTAACCTCTGTAAGAGAGCCATTGTTTGTTCTATGGTTGGACCATGAAGACAGTTGTTTCAGGTCATTGTTTGATCCTTGGTTGGGCATCAAGGCCTTTAAATCACAGTGTAAACAACATTGTCTTTTATTAGGTGGTTCATCTTGTTATTTTTTTGTTTTATGTACTTAACAGCAGAATAATTAAAGTTGTATAGGATGGAACCTGCATCATTAGATTTAAGATCCAATGGATGTATATCTCAGTCTATATAACATTTATTACACTGCTGAGTAGTGCATATGTTTTGTCAAAAGGTATGAAGGGTTGACACACCCTGTAAGGGGGCATTCTGTGTTCTGTGGCTGGCACATTATGGACATTAAATTGGGTCACTGCTTGTTTCATAGTTTATCCATCAAAGTCATTAAGTTGGGTTAGTTGATATATCCACACAAAGTAAATGGTATCTTGTCACAACATGTGATTCATTTATTAAAGAGGGAATCATTGTTTTTTCCAAGGTTGGCCTCTCTAGGTGGTTAAATTGGGTCATTGTTTGTTCAACAGTTGAGTCATGAAGGTTGTTAAGTTGATACAAATGGTATATACACAGGGTAAACAACATTCCACCTCTTAATAGGAGGTGGATGCTCATCACTTCAGTAAAATTTTGAATAATCTTCAATACTTCTTAACTAAGTGAGCTATTGCTTGTGTATTGGCTGTTTACCTTGCTTTCTCCTTCTCATCCCCCATAAGCCTTCATCTTCATAGGTCTATAGAACAGATGAAATCTAGGATTATGTAGACTGGTTTCGCACTTTTAGTCTTTTGTAAGAGGTCTTTTTTCTACTTCAAGGTTTTCATCTTTGCTTTGAGCCCAGTAGTGTCTTTGAAGTGCTTATGTACATGGATTGTTGTTGGTGTTAAATATGAGCTTTAATGTCAATTATTTAAGAAGTTTTAGAGTATGATTTATTTTGCAGTGTGTGACTATATATCCTGCTTCTGTCAGATGTTTAGCTAATTGCTTTTGTTCTATGCACCTTTGAGTTATATCCTTTGTTCCTAACATAGGCTGGTTGGCAGTTTATTATTTAGCACAAATCAGTATTTTTGTTTTTGTTTATATTTCCCCTCGATTCTGCAGTGATATGTTCTTCAATTGTTAATTATTTGCCCTTCTTTTCCCATACACCATCCCTTCGTAGCCAACCTAGCCATCACAACCAGTACAAAAAAATGGAAGAAAGAAAGAAACAGGAAAAAGAAAAAGAAAAAACAAGGATACATGCATTGTATGGTCATTCTATCTCACATAGAACAAGATCTACTGGATTGATTGTTTACATTGTTTGATTCAGGTTAGCCAAGAAACATGGCAATGGCATCAATGGAAACCATGCAAGAGCAATCAGACATGATTGGAATGGCCACAAATACTAGCCTTCCTCAGAAAAGGGGCTGAGAAGATGAAATTGGTGCTGGATTAACAGATAAGAAATGGCCAGGATGGGACTGCACAAATTTGTGAACTCAGAAATGGCCAAGGTGGGACTGCAAAAATTTGACATACTCGAGATTATGGTGAGTATTGACTGTTGACACTCTATTAACAGAATTCATAAGAGCATTGAGACCGACGAGTATTGATCTGTCAATACTCTGTCAAGGAAAATCGTAAGAGCATTAAGGTAAGTATTGATCTCTGAGCTGGACTTGCCGTACTTGGGAGTGTTGGGAGTCATACACAAGAGTGTGGAAACTATGGTTTGGAGGTATTGGGTTTCCAGAGACCTGAATCCCCAGAATCTATTGTTAAAATTGGATGAGGGATTGTTGAAAGTTGCAGATATGGGGCTTGGACGAGTTCTACGTCCCAATTTCAAGGCCTACACAAATGCGGTAATTATGTGTCAAATTGTTTTCCTGTTGCTTTTTTCATATACATATTGGGAATTTTAAATTGTTTCTAAGAAGTTGGGTCTAGTCAATATCAATTACTTACTCTTAATTTTAACTGCATCTTCAATAAATTACAGTTTGAAAATATTCATTTGGGTGCTTGAGGTGGTAACTCTTTGGTACAAGGCACCTGAATTGCTCTTCGGAGAAACGCTTTACTCTTTCGCAATTGATATGTGCGCTATTGGGTGCATTTTTGGTTTATATTTCATTTTAATCAGAGGAGAGCTTTATGTTTTTAGTTGGATGTGAAATTTTTGTTTATAATTGACAAGTTTTGGCATATATTTCAATTGCTTTGATTTTATGAGTGATGCAGTTGAACTACATATAAAGCCACCTTTGTTTGAAGGAAGGTCGGAGTGGGATCAGCTCAGAAAAATATTCCAGTGAGTTTCTTATGCTTTATGTGTAACTCTTTGAGCTCAGAGATCCTTTTAAAGCATTAGAGTGTGAACGTTAAAGAAGAGTTTAAATTTTTCTCTTTGAATGTTTAGTGGATCTTATTTTAAAATAAAATGATGAATCTATGTTGATGTAAAATAAGTATTGATAATTTAACCATCATATGCAGGTTACTTGGTACTCCCAATGAAGATGTATGGCCTAGCGTGACAAAACTTCCATACTGGAAGACAAAACCTCCAAAGTTTAAGCCAAAGGATTTGAGTAATGTTATCTCAGGTTTAGATGATTGCGGTTGTGATTTTATATGGGTAAGATTTTGTACTAACAAGTAAATTCTTTAGAATGAATCTTATAGTTTTTAATAATAACATTTTGTATGTGCAGAAAATGTTGCAATTGGATCCTTCAAAATGAATTTCTGCCATTAGCGCATTATCACATCCTTACTTCTTTGAATTCCATGGTGTTAATTCTTTAACCTCAAAACGAATTTCTACCATTAGCGCATTATCACATCCTTACTTCTTTGAATTCCACGGTGTTAATTCTTTAACCTTACCTTTCGAGTGAAAGATACTACCCAAATTTGGCTAATTAACATTAAAATCTTGAAATTCCAATGTAATGTGAATTAAATATTTTAAAAATATCCAAATTTTCTTTATAATTTTCTTTTATCATTTTATACCTATTCACACGGTTTGAAATTTTAAAACCTTAAAGTATGAAAATATTATACCCTTAACACTTTGGTCTATTAAATTATATTTAATGTTCAATTTTTCAATCTAAATCTCACTCACAATTGGAAAGTACTTTGAACCCTTATCCATTTTTGAAGGATATCCAGTTACATACTGTGAAAACAATATGCAATATGGAATAAAATAAATATATTATAATTAAGTAAATAATATTAATTTATTTATTAATATTTTGGAGATATTTTTATATGTCCATCTTAATTAGCAATAACCCTATGGATAGATATAAATTTGGCACATTGGTAATGTTTTTCTCTATAATATACATATCAAATTCACACATATTTGAACACATTAGTATTATTAATATGGTTGTTACTAGTATTTATGTTAACTAAGTTAAGATATTCAAACAATGTTCGTGATCTCCACATGGCTTAGGGTTCACGGAGAAAATTTTAGGACATGAATCACGTGAAAAAAATAACATTAACTTAATAAAGTAATCCATGGCCAATAATGGTTTGTCAGTTGTGGTGAAACATAGTCAATGCCACTCAATCAAACTAAACCATACACACCAAGGTTCCCTAATGTAAACCATGGTTGACCAAAATCAAACAATAGCTAAGCACAACACAATAAAGTTAACCATGGTCAAAGAGTAGTCACCCTTGCTTATCTATGGTTAAACTTAGTCAACCATGTTTCAAAACATGGTGAAATTTTTTCATCCTTAGTTGAAATGGAAAAACTTATTCAACTATCATTTAATACCTTTCATTAAAATGTTCAACCATTGCTAAGAAAACTTTAATTATAATCCACCATGGTGCACTAAAGTCAACTATGAAAATACAATAGTCAACCATGGTTTACTATAGTTTAACTTAGTTATCCACCCTTTGTCAACCATGGTAAACAATGGTTACACAAGGTCAATTTCTCACCAAAATCAACCATAATTTACTAATGTCAACCATGGTCAATTAAAGTCAACTGACAGAAACTAAAGTCATTGAAAATAATCAACAATTCATTAAATTCAAGGATATTTCACTAATGTCAACCATTGTTAATTAAAATCATCCATGGTTAAACAATATTGATGCATTGTAAAGTATGGTCTAACTTATCTAATGATCATTTGTCACCCATCGCAAACCATGTTCAATGTTGGTAAAAAAGGTTAATGTTTCCTAACCAAAGTCAACCATATATAACCAAGCTTCTCTATAGTAAACCATGGTTAACCAAGTTCAAAAAATAGTTGACCATGGTGCATTAAAGTTGACCATGGTATGCTAAGGTTGACAATGTACAAATAATAGTCATTCATGGTTTGTTATGGTCAAACTTAGTTAACTATCATTTAACCAAGTTGACAAAGTTTGACCAGGTTGACAAATGATACACAACCGTATGTTCATTAAAGTAAACCATTGTTAAGAAAAGTCAAACCATAGTTAACCGTGGTGCATTCCTTAGGTAAGAAAAGTGAACCATGGTTTATTAATGTAAAACATGCTTAACTAAGTCAACCATATCCAACCATGGTTCACTAAAATAAACCATGGCCAAACAACAACAACTTATACTTGACTATGGTCAAAATTAGTCATTCATGTTCAAGCATGGTCAAACTTTGTTAACCATTATTCAATATGATAAAAAATGGTCAACAATCTATTAACACCTTTAATTAACATGGTTAATGTGGTCAAACATAGTCAAACTTAGCTAAGCAAATGAAACCATGCTTTCTGAAAGTCAACCATGGTTGACTAATTCAACCAATATTAATGATGGTCAAATAATAGTCACTCAACCATACACAACCGAGTTTCACTAATATAAACCATGGTTGACCATAGTCGAACAATAGTCAATCATGATGTATTAAGGTCAACCATGGTCGAACAATAATCACCCTTGCTTAACTATGGTTAAACTTAGTCAACTATATTTCAAAACAGGGTTAAAATTTGTTAGCTTAAGTTGATTATGGAAAAAAATATTCAACTATAATTTAGCACCTTTCATTAAAATGCTCAACTACTACTAATAAAAGTTAATTATTGTCCACCAGGATGCACTACAGTCAACTATGCATATAAAATAGTCAACCGTGGTTCACTATAGTTGAGCTTAGTTCTTCATGATTTGTCAACCATGTTTGACAATGGTCCAACATGGTCAACCTTTTCTGACCAAAATAAACCATATTTTTCTATTGTCATTTGCTAGGATTGGAGATATTAATATGCATTTACTAGGATTGGATCGAAGTCTCAAGTAACACATCACCAACATTCTTTCCTTACCTCTTTGCATATTTTGTTGCATGCCGTTGGACATATAGAGTCACACATTTTTTTTATCATCTTAACATTGTCTTACATCTAAAGTACATATATGGAAAATATTTCCCTTCACAATGTATCCAATACGGTTGCCAATAGACATATTTGGACATTTTATCTGAGCTACTATTTTATCCAACTTAAAGTACATATTATTATCCTCTATGGCAATAAAAACTTCATTCATTTTGCATAATTTAGCACCAACATTTGAAACATCCATTAGATAGTCCATTATCACTTAAAAGTTCACATCATGAGATACAAGATGCTTTTTCTTCACAAAAGCAATCAATGTTAATTGGTTGCAAAACAATTAAAGAAAATGTTGATGTATGGGGTTGTGCCCTCCTTGGCTAGGTGTATCCTCCTTTATAAGTGTGTTCTTCATCATTTCCTTCTAGTTGAAGTCAAAATCATCCTTATTTTTCTATTTGTTGAAGTTCAAACCATCTATGTTTTCCTCCCCATTTAGGAATGGCTCAAGGGAAAGGAATTAAGTCTCAAAGAGATGTCTCAACTATCGATGTGATTCCTAGAGGGGATGTTGGAGCTAAATTGAGAGTGGAAAAGTGATAGATGCCCCACTAAAATAGAATGTTGAAAACATTACTATGTAAATAACATGCTTCCTGGTGTTTTTTATCATGTGGCCATAGTGTAAGGTGATGCACGACAATGGTAATGTGTTTATTATTATTGGTGCACGTTAAAAATTTGGGTACTAGTACAAAGAGGGTCTCAAATTCTCAAGGATCCTATCCATCAATTGTCACTAAGGATCCCACAAGGAAGACGATAGGGTATTAATCCTTTCATGCCAGACATGGGATGGATACATGGTAGAAATCAATTGGTGCACGTTTTATAGTTACACACTAGTATAGTAGGGGTACTATGACCTGCAATAATATTAGTCGTGGATGATATTTGTGAACGATAAAAAAGGTTTCATTCACCATGTACAAACACGTCACTTAATCCTTTTTTGTCCAAGAAAAAGGGGACACTTGGAACCTTTCTACTGGTATGGGTTATAAAGTAGTGTTTACGAGGAAAGGGTTATTTTACAACCACATGAGTCACAATTGTTAATCATTTTATTATCAATGATGGGGAAAAAACACAAAATAAAGTGGCTCAGGAATTACTCTAAAGGAGTGAATCCTAACATCCAAATAAAAAACACCACATGGAATGGTTTTTTTTAAAAACCAATAAGACACTTTAATAAAGAAATGAAAGGAAATAAATTAAAAAAATTAAAAAGAAAGAACAAGGAGGAGGGTAAGGAATGAAAAGAAAAAGAAACCTATGCAACAATAGATGCAAGATTTTAAAAATATTTTGGATTTGGTGCCCTGATAGTAGTGAAAATGAATTGGGGCTAGACCTAAAAAAGTATTAGTACATAAATTAAAAACAAAATGATACCACATCTCTGAAACAGAGATAGGATATGTGACAAAGTCTATATCAAAAATTGAAGAGCATTCCAAGTTGCTTAATATATGGGTGATTTTCACACAGTCAAATAAATGCAAGATATTAGACATTTTCGAGTGGTTGCACTAGAAAAATACACTTTAACAATATAAAATCCAAACATGGAATTATAATTATGAGTAGGAAAGTTTTGTTACCCTCTCTATTTTGACATATTTTATTACACGAACTTTAATTTAAGAAACTATAAGTTTTAATGAACTTTCAAATGTTTGAACATGTGGGGATTTTGGATTGACTATTACAATAAAATGTTGTAGCATACATACATGATCAAATTGACGATAAGTATAGAAAAAAATTCAATGCAGTTGTCGAGGATTGAACTAAAATTATGTAGAAAACATTTCATGGAACGAATGTAATTATAGTAAAAAAATATTGAGTACCATTGTTAAGGACCAAATCTGAGCCATCCACGTGACAAGAAGGAAAGTGACCATTCTAGTACAATGATTGTATGAATTATATTGACCATTATAGTACAATGATTATAACTTAACTTCTTTGCCATGCAAGTTGATTGTTCGGAATATTAAATTGACTAAATCCTATCAACAAGTGGCCGTAACTAGAATTGGAATTTGACGGGCAATTTTCTTGTTATAGGGAATTTTGCCAAGCAAATATAGGTAATTTTTTTCATAAAACTATATATTTAAACCGAAAAATAAGTAATCTAAACGTTTTTTTGATGTTTAACCAGTTTATTGTGTTTCACTAACACCTTCCTCTTCTGACTTGTGAGTCTACGTGTTATGTTGTTGATGTTGTGATTCATGTTATTTGACTAATGTTGTTATTCTTTTATTTTGACAATATTCTATAAATCAGTGAAAGATTCACCAGTTTTTACAATTTTTTATAATGAAGTTAAATATTCTCCAAGTTTTTACAACATTATATAATAAAATGAAAGATTCGCCAAGATTTTACAAGATTATATAATAAAATGAAAGATTCGCCAAAATTTTACAACATTATATAATAAAATGAAAGATTCACCAAATTTTTTATATATACATATTATATTATTGATAAAATCGCCTTCAAAATTTCCTATATATCGGAGAGATTCGCCCAATTTTTATACATATAAATCTAGGGGGGGTTCTTAAAATCATCCCTGGTGGAACAAGAGTAGCTCACTCATTAAGTGAAAATTGACCCAAAAGACCTAGGCATGCCGATAAAAATACCCATTGAATTCAGGTAAGGCTCCTCATTCTTTACTTGTGAAATTTCTGAGTGAAATGGGGGCACAAGAAATTCGATGGAGGGGGCACGCAGAAGTGTTTGAGTGGAAAGTGTTGATTTACTGAACTAGTGCAGTTGTTTTGAGTTGAGTTCTTACTACTACAGGAAGAAATATTAATGTTGATTACTCTATGGAGTTGCAGAGGTTTCTAAACCTATTCTCTCACCTAGAGATTTCAACTAAGTGGACCAGTAGGCAAGCTCGGGGGTCCGAAGACTTGCTGTTCAGTTGTCTTCGGGAGTTGATTGGGAGGAACTAGCTCCTTAAGTTGCTGTCTCCTCTGCTATATCACCATGTTCTACATGTTATTTCTAATTCCTCCATGCAAGTTAGAATGTATAAATTTAGGACTAGATGGATCTATATGACTAATTGTTAGTTAGTTAAATCTTTTATTGATCTATGATTTATAAGTTATGTTTCAGTTATGTATTAGAATGAATGATTTAGGGTTAGTTTAAATTTTATTAATGAATAAAAAATACCTTACTGCATTTTTCCACACCTTGAAGAAGGTAGTACTCTAGTACAGTAGGTGGAAATAAGTATGATGATTAAATCAAATGGGGAAGTGTAGGAATGTAATTATTTACTTTCAAGTGTTAAATATAAACTCTACAAACGAATGTTGATTAAAATACATTAGAAAGTATGTGTAAGTGTGTTTCTTGTTAGCATAGTAAACATATTAGATCTAAAGCTTAAACCTAATATAGATACCTACGATTAGTAAATATTTACAGAAAGAGGAAATTAACATAAATAGGAACGACATAGATTTTTATAACAGTATAATGAAATTGTAGAAATAATCTAAGTTTAATAATTAACAAAAGCATAGTTGTAGTAAAATTGTAATATAAAATAACAACTACCAAATAACTAATAGTAAAAACAACAATAATGCAAGGCTTTAAATTAAAATAAAAAATGCAAACCCTAAATTAGGGAAACTATCAACTAAGACTTTATTTTCTCCCTCTTTTCTAGAATAGGGTTTTACAGTTTTACCCATATTCTCATTAATCCAAATTATTCATTTTTACAATTATAATATCTATATTATAAATGCCTTAAATTATGTAAAAATGACATAGAAAGAGTATTAGACTCTTTATCAAATATAAACTAAATAAAATAAGAAAACACAAATTAAATATGCCTAATCCAAATATATCAAATATAAACTAAAGAAAATAACAAAAGACAATTTAAATATTCCTAATCCAAATACACACTCGAGCTCGAGTTGTAGTAACCAACCCTCTTTTCTTTATTTAATTTCATAAACCAATCTTTTTACTAACAGAAAAACCTAGAACTAGTTTACATATTAAATTTTTACAGAATACCCTTATCCTAATAAAAATCGAATTCATGGACTTATACAACAGTAAAAATTTTCCATTTTCCTTTATCAATTCATTCTTAAGACACAGGTATTTTAGTCGTAAAGTTTTTCAAAATATCATTAAATTAAAACTTAAAACAAACTAAAATTTATCCAACACACGAAGCTCCACAGTCCAAGTCTGCCATCGAATTCTTTCAACCAAATCTCAGTGCCAAACACATGGCTTCAAACACAGTAAAGCCTTTAGAGCTTAATCAAAACATAAAACATTTCAAACCCTATTTAAAGCATGATTAAAATCCAAAAAAAACAGAGTCACAACCAATGGCCTTTACAAGTATTTCTCCAAAACATCCTACGGCCACACAACCCTTATTACCATAGCATGGTTAAAACGCAGTGATGGCATGAGAACTTAAGTCTCGTCAGGACAATACTTTTCCAAACCCACACACATAATCACAGAAGGAAACCTTAGGCAAGAAAACTGAGGGTTACTGGTTGGTTGAGAAGCGTGGAGACCTTTCTCCTGAAGCATTCTATGCCTCCCAACTCTTAGTAGCACCTATAGAAAAACCTGCACATTAAATAAGAGAAATGTTAAGTTCTAATTTTAGAAGAAAAACTTGAAATAGTAATAAAGTTATGAGAAAATGCAAAATGGATAAAACGAGTTACTTGGAGAATTTACCCTCGACCGCATAGTAGTTTGGTTTACACAGTGATTCGAGCCAAGTAAAAACCTCTTACCCTAGAAACTGGGCAGGAGAAAACTCAAGCTAACACCTCGATGATATTGTTAAATCCAACACACAAGGCCACGTTGAAACCTAATCTCCTCACGGTCAACGAATTCGACCATGGAAGATGTGAGCTAGAACCAAGACCACACTGTTATTAAGACATAGTTTGCAATTGGGAAAACACACCGGGAAAGAGACTCATGGAGCTAACTTGGCATCGAAGGCCATCACAAGCATAGGTGAAAGAATGGCATCAATGGCCATGAAGCCATGAGCCTGGAGGCACCTTCAACAGCAATGAAGGTTAAGTAAAATAATGCAAAAATTTAGGGTTTTGGAGACTTTTGTAGTAGGGTTTACTATTGTCAAAATCCTATCCAGTAACCAAACACCACATGGACTCCACATTGATTTCGATAATATGGGGTTTTTCTTTATAGTTTTCGAGAGCTTGGGGAGCCTACAAAAAGGGTCACACATAACCTATGTTATGACCTCCTTTGTAAAACATATAAGCGCTAGATTATTCTTTTATTATAAGATGTCTTAGCACACATTGTAAAGGTATCATTAGTTTAACTTTTGCATAGATAATATCTATACCTTTCAAATAAAATTAAGATAATTAGTGTTAACACATGTAAAGGTTTGGGGTTTATAATTATAATCTAGGTAATGAACTGTCCACCCATAAAAACAAAGCAATGGCACTTCACTTATAATTATATAATGTAGTCTTTTGCATTTTCACTTGGTAATTAGATAAGCAGTTAAGGAAATTATACTCTACATGAGATTGTTAGTTTCATTTTTATAAACGACATTTCTTATATACCTTAGGAGAATGCCTAGACTTAGGTTTTACTTTTTTATATAACATTAGAATGTATGTTGAGACAAATACATATAAATTACCTTGGTAACGAGTAATAATGTATCACAAGACTTAGTGTGCGAAATTATCCTTCTCTAGAGTTGTATATAGGACTTAATATAACAACAGATGGATAAAAGTATGATGTACAAGTTATAGTCAAAGCTAGGTTGAAAACATCTAGTTCTATGTTGTCCTTGGATTTCCAAGCACTTACGCTTATAAATAAATAAATAAGAAGGAAAACTTTATGTCCTTAAACAAATAATAAGAGGGATAACAACTTAGACCTCAACGTTGAGTAACGACTTAACAATTTCAAATTATGGAAAATATACAGATTTGGTGATACCTTCTTTTTCTCAAAGGTGTAAACTAAACAAACATTCTATCATTTTACTTATGGTAGTTGAGATAATTAATATCGATCCTGAAATTGGAATACAAACATCTTACTCGTAAAAAGACCTATACAAAAAGCATCACTTCACTGCATTAGCTAAAAAGCTAAGTAAGCCTCGGACATGAACTGAAGTTTCTTCATTTTTAAACAAACAAAAAAACTTAGTAAATAGTAAACAAACAATTGTTTCAACTCATATTACTTCAGATCATCACCTTCTAAATCAATAATTAATACTTAATCATGAAAGCAGATAGTGAAGTATGCAGTTATAGAAATTAATAAAGATATTGGTTTTAGCTTCTAGTTTAGACTCTTTAAAATGTTAACTATTAGCGGTTAAGTTACCCATGTCATCGATGTTTTAAAACATTAATGGTTTCAAGAAAAGTTTTTAAATTTTCATGAAATTTTGGAGTATTACAGCAAGAATGGTCACAAGAGGGTTCACACAATATCTTGTCATATACTTCAATGAAACCTTTTCATCAGCCACACACATGGACACAGTCAAAACATTTTTGGTCATTGCTGCACAATATAAATGGCATGTTTATCAAATGGATTTTAAATCAACATTTTTGAATGGCTATCTAGAGGAGGAAGTATACGTGGAACAAGCACAAGGCTAAGAAGTTCCAGGTCAAGAGCACAAAGTGTACAGTCTGAAAAAGGTACTTTATGGTTTGAAGCAAGATCCTAGAGCTTGGTACAATCGCATTGATTTTTACCTCAGCCAAAATGGATTTCATAGAAGTGAAACTGAACCGACGCTGTACACCATTTAGTCAATGAGCAAGGTAACTTGTTAATTGTCTTCGTGTATGTAGATGATTTAATATTTACTGGTGATTTTGGCATAAAATAATTTAGAACATTCATGGAATGTGAATTTGAAATGACTAATTTGGGGCTCATGAAGTTTTCTCTAGGCATGGAAGTCTAATAATATGAAAGTCGTATTTTTCTATCACAATAATAAGGCCTTGAAAGTGGTATTTTTATATGAAATATTTAATATGTCTAGTTGTAAGACAACCCCAACTCTAGTAATAACAAGTTTAAAATTGAGCAAGGATGATGGTGGATCGACTGTAGATCCAATGTTGTTTAAAAGGCTGGTTGGTAGCGTTACTAGTATTTAACTACAATGAGACTAGAAATCATGTATGGAGTAAGTCTGATCTCAAGATTCATGGAGTCACAAAAAGACTCTAATTTGGAAGGAAGTTAAAATAATTCTCAGTGAGGTATGTAAGTGGCACAAAGGATCTTGGCATAATTTATTCAACTTCATAAAATTTTGAACTCTGGATACACTGTCAATGACAATGGAGGCAGCAAAAATGACAAGAAAAGCACATTTGGGCACACCTTTCATTTTTGTACAAGTGTTGTGTCATGGGATTGTAAGAAAAAACACATTGTAACTCTTTCTTCAACAAAACCAGAGTATTTCGCATCTACAAGCGTCACATCTACAAGAGTCACATCTCAATACGTTTGGATGCAGATAATTTTAAAATACCTGTAGCAGAACCAACAAGAACCAATAACCATTTTATACGAAAACAACTTACCATTGCATTGTCAATGAACCATCTTTTTCACAATATAACCAAGCACATCAACACAAGGTATAACTTCATAAGAGAATTAGTGAATGTTCAAATAAATTTGTTTATAATTTTGCAGGTTTGAAGATTAGCTTGCAGACATATTTACAAAACCATTGGAAAGGGATACATTCCGGTATCTACAAAGTTATTTAGGAATGAAAAGTTATGCTTAGTGAATTCTGTCATGAACATCGCAAGTTTCAGCTCTAATTTGTTTTTTAAATATCCCCATCTGCTCATAATTAAGGGGGAGTGTTAGAAATATTAATTAATCGTAGATCCGTATCAGGTCTAAGATGACTTCGTTAGAGTCTGTAAGAAATCAACTTATGTCATACAGTCTAACAGAATGAAGAGTTCATGTCTATCATATATAAAGCAGTCAAATTAAATTTATGAAGAGAAGTTTCTAGGTATATAGTTATTATAGTCTTTAATGTTAAGTCAGAAGCTTCACATAGAAGCAATTTTAGTCTGTTTACCATTTAAGAAGAAGATTGTAAATCAATAGACATAGAGAGAATATGAGAAGTGTGTAAGTTTGTGAAGAGAGAAGAAGAAGAAATAAAAATTTGTGAAGAGTTCAAGAAGTCAAGCTCTGTGCTTTAGGAAAGTGTCGAGTGTCAAAGCTATGTAAAAGGCGAAACATCCTTGTGATTTTCAAAGTGTGTATTTTGGGATATAGTTCTTTCTTATGTCATGACAAGATATATAAATCCATAGTTCATGGTTGAATTCATGTTTAATTTAGCTGCACATATTTTCCATAATTACTCAAGTAAATATTATTTATATTTACCATTTAGTGAAATACACAAAGAATCCACAAATATTTCACCGTGTAAAAGTTAAGTTTTTTATCCATAAAATGCTCACACGAGACATCCTTAATATTTGGTTATATGATATTATGAGTTTGTTGCAATATAATAGTGTCGCAGTTGATCCCAAGTTATCGGTCGGTGAAAAGTGTTTTTCATATTATAATTACTTAGGCTAAGAAATCATTTTTATAAAGTTTGACTAAAAGTGGCCCAGTTGAAGTTGGAGTTAGTCGCAACCAAAAGTGGGCCAGAGTAAAATCTGGTCAAAGTTAAGTAGGTGTCTGCTTAGGTAAAAGTGTTTCATGTGAAAACTCCGTAAAAAATGTCTTGACCAAAAAGTGGAAAGTTGAGTCATGTTGTAGAGTAGTCAGTCGCAATAAAAAACCCAATCGAAGTAATTTCTGCGTTGAAAGTATTTTCGTCGAAGTAAAAGGTGGGGTTTCCAAAGTAGTGTGTCATAACCCCAAAATTCAAAAAAAAAAAAAGTATGATTGTAAAGTAACTCAAGCTAACTATTGCAACCACCCATCTACTAAGAGAAAAAAAATTGTTTCGAACTTTACAAATCTACCAGGATTTTGGAAACACACTATTTAAAACTTTACAAATCTGCATATTTAAAATTAAAAAAAAAAAACATACATAAAATTTATAACAAAACATGTGGCGTGATCAACCATGGAATCCTGGCATTCCGCAGATTATGTTGCATATGAAGATAAAAATTGCCATTATATTGAAGATTAAATGTTATGATCAGTAGCTCGTTGTGGATTTATTGTCCTTTTCCTAATCGCTTGATACAGTTTGCAAAAAATATTGTCAGGTAGATACAGTTTGCAAAAAATATTGTCAGGTAGTGGATTTGATTGGTGGGTAGTGGAATCATGTTCCAAATCCATGGGAATTCTATTGTTAGCTCCAAATTCATACTCGCACCCACATTTCATTAGGATTTCATACTCGACTACGATGATATGTATTCAAATCTACCCATGCTTTCTATGTGGTGTCTTTTCCTTCTAACACATGTGGAAACAAAATAGATTTTTTCATGATGCTCCACACATCTTTTGGGGTGAATGGGATATTAGAAATTTTAGAAATTTTATATTATGTATGGAATACATATGGAGCGATGGGAATGGTAAATCGTAAGGTAAATAATACTAGACCTTTTGGAATAGCTTCATGTGAGATTGAAATAATCTTGAATAACTTGTAATTGTAAAAAAATTTACAAGCTATTAATATTGACGAGGGGTCTACTTATGATAGATATTTGTCTTCAATTGAAGTTGTGGGACTTAATAATGCAACATCACTAATAGGTAAGATTAAAATTCTTTCCCTTTTTTTCAACTCGATAATATAAATTTTAGAAATTTTATAGTATATATGGAATACCTATGGAGCGACGGGAATGGTAAATCACAAGGTAAATAATCCTGAAACTTTTGGAATAGCTTCAGGGGACAATGAAATAATCTTGAACAACTTGTAATTGTAAAAAAGTTACAAGGTGTTAATATTGAAGAGGGGTCTCCTTAGGATCGATCTTTGTATTCAACTGAATCTCTTGGACATCATAATGCAGCATCACTAATAGGTAAGCTTAAAATTCTTTCCCTTTCATTTTCTCAACTCCTTCTCTGATGTAGAAAAATACATTATTTTTTCCATTAAAAATTACTAGGAAAATCCCTCTGACAAATCTGTCAATCCTTCCCTAGTTGAGTTGTCTGGTGGGAGGCCTTTTATTTAAACCTGAGGGCACCCTTAGAAAAGAATACTCCTCCTCATACTCCCTCTACTTTGGTTCAATCTGAGCATCCTTTCTCGATCAAAACTTCTGATGTGGTGATTCTTGCTCATGAGTGAGTTTTGGAGGATATGCATGTTTATCTCGAGATTGAGTTTGGGTATTTGATAGAGATCCGGGATCCTACAAAGTGGGTGCAATAAATATGGTGTATGTTCCTAATTTTTCTTTTCATATTTCTAGGCAACATTTTTCCAAGGAGATCATAGGTGGTTCAGTACTAAACCCCTCGATGTGTAATCCTTTGCCAAAAATTTTTGAGTCTTCTGGGTGTGAATTGATGGGGGTGTCTCCTCACTCTTCGTTGTATTTATCTATTGAGAAAAATGGGCTCAATGTTGTGCTATGGAGGTAGATAAACAAGATCATCCTATACCTCCTGACTCTGAGTTTTTAAACAAAAATCATTTTTCCACCTAATTAGAAAAACTTCGGAAAGAAGGGATCCTCTCCATCAACCCCATTCATTTCCAAAATGATACTATTCATAAGAAGAAATATAATAGAGACTTTGGTTCTGGTAACTATGTCGAGGGGACTCTTTTGAACTATCATACGTCCCCCTCTCTGTACATCTTCAAGATGCATCTAAGCTCTCTTCTAGTTCCAATATCTTCTATCCCCTTAGAATTGAGAAGGCCACTCATGAGGGAACTTAATAGTATTTTTTTATTTTAACATCAGGGGTGTTAAGGGCCCATCCAAATTTCTTGACATCAAATGCATTTTTGAACAACTCAGTTCATATTTGGTTATGATACAAGAAACCTTGTGTTAGATGGATATAGCTTATTCCTTTTTTCTTAAGTTGTTTCCCAGTCGGGAGTGTTGTGCTTCGGATGCAACTTGTCACTCTTGGAGTCTTTTGGTTGCCTGGAACCCCTTAGTGTTGGAAATGAACCATTTTCTTACTTGCGTAGCTATTCTATGTGAAGGAAAAATAAGAGTGGAGGGAATTTTTTCTTTTCTCAATTGTTATGGCCCATAATTGGGTAAACATGTTTTTTGGGGTGGTGGGAAGAGGACATGTTCTGAATTCTCCCCTTATTTTGTTGTTAGAATATTTAGATCTGACCTTAAAATCCAATGAAATTTGGGTCCCTTCTACTAGATTGGATCCTCTTTCAGACTCCTTTGGTTTATTTTTCCAGAATTTTTGTCTTATTGATGTGCCCCCTTCTCCCCTTGTGCCTACCTCAAGGAATGACAAAGTGGGGGACTATGCTATTTCTAAGCATCTTGACCAATTCTTTATCTCAGAAAATATAAATGATATTTTTCCTAGAATAGGTTCCTGAACCCATAGCTCAGTGATATTATATCATGTTCTAATTTGGACTCAGCTGGAGACAGACTACCGAAGGTTTCACTAGCCTTTTTAGTTTAATCATACATGGATATAATATGCTCATAAAGATGGTTATGGAGATTTGGATGAGTACTGCAATATGCCATCTCATTCAAACATGCCTTATTTCGTTAAGAAGCTGCAATTACTCAAGAAGGTTATTAAAAGATGGGAAAAACTAAAAAATATAGCCTCAGGGAAGAATTGATGTCACCAGAAGATCAAATTAGGAATTTATTCTGTGAGAACCCCTATGGTTGTTTCTCTAGGGAAGAAAATGATTCTTTGGTTCTTTCGGATTCTATAAAAATAAAATTCTCTGTATTGAATTTGGATATTGGAGACAAAAGAGAAGCGTCACTTGGCTTAAGCAAGGGGATTGCAATACATTTTTTTTCATAAATATGCTAGTCACCCTAGAGAATTAAATGTCATTTGGAAACTAGAAGGTTCTAAAGGGAATGTTATAAGCTCTCAATCATATTTAAAGGAAGAATCCTCTCACCATTTTGGTAACATTTTGAAGAATCCTAGAGTGGCTAATATTGAGTCCAAATTTGAAGTTATTCAAAAATTCCATAAATTATTCTCAATGGAGGAAGGATTGAAGGTGGGAAGTGTAGTTTCCCTTGGTGGGGTTGAGGAAGTTATTAAATTCCTAGTGAGGGACAAAAGTTTAGGCTCAATGGCTGGACTATGGAGTTTTTCTTTCATTTATTTGATATCATGGGGAATTACATCCTATAACTGGTTGAGGAGTCCATGATTAAAGGGTTTGTTTCTAGGGCCTTGAACTCCACTTTTTTAACCTTTATCCATAACTTCCCAAATCATGAATATTCAAGGATTTGAGGCCCGTATCCTTATGTAATTTGGTCTACAGAATGATCACAACGATGATTTCTATCAGGATCAATCTAACCCTTTCCAAGTTCATCTCTAATGAGATATTCGACTTCCATTCAAATGGAAAAATCATGGATTCTATTGGGGTTGCACAAGAGTATTTACATAGGATCAAAGTGAAAAAATTAGAAAGATCTATCTTTGAATATCAACCTGATTAAGTCTTATGATCGAGTAGATTGGATGATTTTTACACTAATCCTTTTGCATATTGGTCGCCCTCTAGAGGTCACTCACTGGATAATGCCTTGCATTAGCTATGCTAATATTGTGCTCCTCATTAATGGATCACCTACTAAACTTTTCAAGATATCAAGAGGGATAAGCAAAGGATACACACATTCACCTATGCTCTTATTATTGGTGATTGAAAGCCTCATCCAAATCATTTTAAAGGCCATCAAGGAGAACAAGCTTAACAATATCAAGGTCTCTAGGTCGCATTCCATTTCTCATTTATTTTTCATTGATGAGGTCCTACTATTTGGGGTTGGTTCTATTGAGGAATGGAAATGTTTCAATTGTATCATTGATCATTTATTTCCAGCATTTGGGATGGAGGTTAGTGTTCTAAAATAATACATTATTTTTAATGAAACTAAGGAAGAGGATCTAGAAAAAATCCGAAGTATCTTCCCTTTGTAGGTTGATAACATTGACAAAGGTTTTAATTACTTAAGTTATTTAGTAAAGCTAAACTTCTACTAATTCTACGAATATAAAATATAAAAAATACTATAGAAAATTGTTTGATTTTGAAACCTTCAAGGAACACCATTGTTCAATCACACTCATTTGATCTACATAAAATTATATTCCTTCATTTATATGTGTCTTATGTTTGATCATCTTCATAATTGTTACATTAGTTTGAGAGGTAAAACCAATATCATCACAATGGTTGAGTAGTATGATATTTTAAGAGGCATATTTTATTGATGTGATTTTGCACTTTTATGGGGCCATTGCCAGTTTATTTATTATTATAAATGTATGCTAGTTTTTATTTTATCTCGAGTTCTAAGGAATCACACTTGCTAGGATCATATGAACTAGATCAATAGTCTCCCATAAAACATTTTAGACTCTATCATGCTTTTCTTGTTGATGGGATGTGAGCAACTTATAAAATTTTAGTATCCTTCTCATATAAGTGAGTTTCTTCCCCTATGAGAGAATGGCTATGAATAGGTAGCTAATGTACAAGAACATGATCAACAAAACCAATGACAAGAGGCTTCCCAATATTGCTTCATACTCTAGTGAAAACCATTTGTGGCTCAAGCGAGCTTGGTGTAGAGATGCTCTGTTTCGGGCCAAATCATTGGTGAGTTGAGGAAAATGCCACTTTGTAGAATAGTGATATTATTAAAAGTAAAATTATATCCAAATTTAAGGAGAAGTTGTGATGCAATAAAGAATTAGAGGATAAGAGAAAATTAAAATATTATAACGAGGTGATTGACCACGATTTAGAAGATCAAAATTATCTCTATGTTTTCAGTAGTTTAGAGAAGAAAATCAACATTCCTAAAGTAAGAACAAACTCTCATGATATCCATAGTTAAACAAGGCTCTTGACAATTCCTAAAAAGCCATGGGAGGAAAGAATTTTTTGTCTTGTGACTCTAGGAAGGTTGGAAATAAACATCACTTTCTCAGCACATGGGATGAAAGAATTTGTTGTCTTGTGACGCTAAGAAGGTTGGAAATAAACATCACTTTCTCAGTGCAACAAAAATCAAGTGCAATTTTGAAATACTTGTCAGAATATTAACTTTCCTAACCTTTTCACTCATCACAACTATGATGATCTAGAAATGCTTCTCTAAATTTCAAAAATCTAGGTTTCTCTGATACACATTTTATTTGTATTTTGAATACCAAAACAAATAAACATAAATATGGAACACAAATAATTTTAATTTATATAACACTTAAACATAACTAAAGTGCATAAATAAATCTATTTTAGATAAGCCAATTAATGCTTTTGAAAATACAACCTCTTATAAATATAGAAATACAAGAGTCTAAAGAGTGTAGCAACATGATTATTCATATAATTAATATAGATTCATGTTAATCTTGAACCAGGGTTAAATTCTGATGTGATATAACTTAAAGTACATTTTTTTTACACTAACCCAACTAAATTATAAGTATATTATGCCATGCCACTTAACTAACTATGCCATGCCATAGGTTTGCACTAATACTATAAAATCAACGCTAATTTTCCAGCCGACATAAACTGTATGTATTTTGGCATCAGACTTCTATCTATAACCAAAGTTTTCCACTAACTCCTACCGAGACCTTCACCAGAAGAGGGTTTTTTTAATTGCATTTTTATCGTACTTTTGAGGACAGAATCAGTCATGCGAAACTAGTGATTGTTAGTAATGTGTTTGGTGAGAGAGATCTTTCAATTCCAAACACATGATTAAAGTACACACAAATTAAAATCATATATTTGGCTCGTCTGATCATACCCTTTTCATTTCATATAGGAAATACTCCCATGATTTATATAAAACTCACTCATGTTCTGTGAGACTTCGAACTTTTATTAGAGTTTATTTGCGCTTCAATGAGTTTGACAATTGTAGTCTTTCATGCATGTGTTCTCCAAAAATCATAACTCTTTTTAGAGTCGATTGGTCATCACATGAGTTTAAAGAAAATAAATTCAGAACATTTTTTATAGTCTATTTGTCTTGTAGTGTGATGAGTTGCATGACTGCAAGTGTGTTATGGTGATAGCTATGGGAATGGATAAAATTGAAAAGAAATTTAGGATGGTGAAGGCAACTTTGTCGGGATGGTATAGAAAATAATACAATGTACATTTTTTTATTAGTATATTTTAATAAAATTATTTGCAATTAGTTCAATATATATACATTTTATATAATTTTAAAAATAGAGTAGGATGCAAATGTAACCCCAACCTTTGTGGTTATCATGTTCATAAACTCGATCACGAAATGAAGAGAATGTTTGGTTTCTCAACTAGCTCCAAAGAGAGAGCTAAACCTCAAATCCATTCAAATAATTTAAAATTTTGCATGTTTAATGGAGATGACGTCTTGGTTCCTCAACGGACTCCAAAGAGAGAGCTAAGCTTCAAATCCCTGCAAATAATCTACATACTTTTATGTTTAATAGAAATATGAAGATACCACAAATAAGTTCATTATTGGTATTTAGCAAAACAAAGTTTCATAAAAAAACATGAAGAATGTTGTTGAATAGATGTAGAATGTTGTTTATTTTCAAATTCATTAAATTAAGTGTTACATAGATTATTTAATTAGTTATGATTCATTATTACTTATTTGTATTAACTCATAAGTTATGTGTACATGCATATCAAATCTTAGTTTTCATTTCTCTTGATTCATTGTGTAATAACATTCATGTTATACACATCTATCTTAGTTTCCATTCATTGTTATGAATCATCTTGTTTAAAGTTATAACATTCATGTCATACACATCTATCTTATTTTTCGTTCATTGTTATGAACGAGTATAGATCCATCTTAACTATGGCTCTACCAAGCACCCAGAGGGATCAAGTTCTCTTGAGGTGCAAACCCTTTTTAATTTACAAAATGTCTAATAAGTATTCCTACTTGGAAAGGAAATGACTAACTTGCTTAAGTAATTTCAAAATAGGGTAAATACGAGTAGAAGAATGAGATGAGTCACATTATTAATCATATAATCAAATAGTTTTCAAAAAATTGCTTTTGTTGTCTTTTTTAAAAACTAATAATGAATATTAAGAGTAATTAATGACTAAAATAATCCATATAAAATTTTAAAATCTAGATTTATTGGAATTTGAAAAACATTTTACCATCAAATCAAGATTTTAAACATTTATCCAAATGTTTTTCACAAATGACTTGTTTTTCTTTATAACTAAAAATGAACATTACATGTTAGGGTTAACCTTGACTTGGGAATGAGCAAAGATGTAAGTGGTCTAAGGCACATGGTTTTAGTGGCCACTGGTTTCTTGCTAGTTGTATTTGCATTAAAAAACCCTTATAAATATGGTTGTAATATTTCATTGTAATGGCTACTATTATTCTATAATTTATTTCTATCACATATTTTATTCTTAACATTATGTTTGCTTAGGTTCCAAGTCAACTAATTTTAAATTGAAATTTGATATATAATTACATAAATGTGTTTTATTTTTTTTAGTAATAAGACGAAATGTTTTAAGTTTTTTAATTTTTACTTTTTATTATTATTATTTTTATTAATCCTACATGTGCCATGTCAGCTTTACAGACACATCTCACCCATTTGAAATGTAGAAAGGGCCTCTCGGCGCAATAATTTTATTTAAAATGATGTCAAGTTCATATATTTTTTGTTTTTGTCTTATCCTAAAACTAACACTAAAAGTATTAATATCAATTATTTTAATGTGTTGAAAATTTTGAATAGAAAGTTTATGATGATATTTGTTTATACTTGCTTTTGTTTAATTGTTATTATGTAGTATAGGTATTTATGTTTGATGATAGTGCTAGTTTTAATGTTTAAGTGACCATTAACAATATATTTTATAGTTTTAATACTACGAAAATATTTTTTTAATAATATTTAGTATTATTAAATAGTAATTTAATTATTCAATGTAATAATTTTTAAATTGATTTTGTATTTATTTTGCAATGTAAGTATTTATATTTGATGAGAGTGTCAATTTTAATGTTTTACTCACAATTGACAATGAGTTTATTGTTTCAGTGATCAATTTAACCATTTCATAAAGATGATGAGTGGTCCATGATGGTTGTTACACGTTTGGAACATCCCTAAAAATGCTTGGGATTACTTTAGATTGAGGTTTGCAACATCCACGAAAATGTTTGGGATTACTTTGGATGGAAGTTTGATAAATATTGTATGTGGTCTAAGATGGTCATTACAAGTTTGCAACATTCTCGAAAATGTTTGGGATTACTTTGTATGGAGAAAGAACCAAGCATTATGCATAATCACTATGATGATGAAGATTACTGGATCGGATAATTATTTTTTTACAAACTAAGTTTGAGAATCTAGTATTAGAATAATTGTCAATTTTCCCCAAGCATAAGGTTGAGATGACAATTTAGGTTGTGGTGTTCAGTATTGTATTCTGTAACAACCTTCATACTTTTTAAATATTGTTTTATTGGTTCCAAAATTTACATGTAATGTCTTCAATGGAGCAATTTGGATTTATAGGAAAAGAAATTATGTTTTCAAATTCACTTTATAGTTTCTTGGAAAAAATAAAAACTAGTATCTGCTTTTCAAAATTTTCAATGGAATGTTAAGTTTGCAGTAATGTTTAAGAAGTCAATGATAGACATTCAACTAAAAAAAATTCTAAGAAGGTAATAGTCAATCATATTATATCATATTTTAAAATAAAAAATGGCATGATAACATGAGTAAACTACTACAACTTGTATGTAATAACAGTGTGGGGACAGTTGAACATGGTTTCCGTAAGGCTCAACAAGATATAAAATAATTGAGCTATGTACTATCTAAATAATAGTTTAAACGAAATTCCTCTCGCAGTCTCTAAAGAAGAAAATGACAGAAATATAAAGTCAGATATAACTATTAACACCTATTTCACTATCTTAAACAAAATAGGTAATGGTTCGAGCTCCCTAGAGCTCCCTAAAGCTTCCATTTGAAAGGTCCCCACACAAAGTTTGGTTGAAGTAAAAAAATGAAAAATAATTTGGCATAACAAAAGTTTGAGGGCAGTGCACAAAAATGAAAATGGTGACACCAACATCTACATATATTAGATGATTACATTCACATACAATATAATTTTATAATTTCATTTTATATGTATGTCCACAAGGGATTCTCTAGGATCCGTGGACATGAGCAAATATAAAAAGAAGATTTATATTCACAATTTTGACTTTATTTATTTATTTTAGAAAAAACAGCTATTTCTAATTTTAGGTGTTGATATCTTGGTTTGAATGGAATTAGTTTTAACATTAACAAGATCTAATATTATTTATTTTTCTAGTTAACATTGCTAGTTGTTGATATCCTGGTTTGAATGAAATTAGTCTTAACATTAATAAGATCTAATATTATTTATTTTTCTAGCTAACATTGCTAGGTGTTGATATCTTGGTTTGAATGAAATTAGTCTTAACATTAATAAGATGTAATATTATTTATTTTTATTATTTAATTTTCTAACTAACATTGCGTATAATGGAAGTAGATTTTTTTTTATATCTCTATTTCCATTGTCATTGAAATAACTTCCTTTCAATCTTCACGTTTCGATTGTGAGATGATGATAACTTGGTCTTAATTGAATTAGTATAACATTTATTGAATATCATATAATACTACTTTTATTTGTTTACTCAACTTTTCAATAAACATCGATATTGTTTTACTCGACTTTTCAATGAACATTGACAAGTATATATAAAAGTTGTTAAAAGTAAAAAAAAAATTGTAAAAAGAAGTTTTACAATATTTAAACACTATCACATATTCATTACGTGATGATGAAAAACACCCACACGATGGTAGTTAATTGACAAAATATGAAGAAAATATATTTAAATGCATTTTGACAAAATAGAGATTTTAATAACATTTTTGCGCAGGTTTCCGAATATCTGAATAAAATTTAATTTCAATTCATACTTTCTATATATCGCTACCAAATTTTCAAGCAATTTCATATGATATATAGAGAGAATTGATTCCACATCTGCATTACTTGCACATGAAAAACACCGCTAACAAAATTTTCAAGCGATTTCATATGATATATAGAGAATGGATTCAACATCTCCGTTACTTGCACATGAAAAACATCGATAATGGACATAAATCGAGAAAAAAACTATTTAAACACATTTGGACAAAAAATTGAATTCTTCAATTTGCATAAAATTCCAACCTCTTATATCTCTCCAGTTCCACATCAACCCCTTTTGGAAGTTTCAAAACCTGAAACAAACCCATTACAATAATCAAAGTACAACAACCATTAAAACTTGTCCAAGAAACATTTATGAGAAATCCATGAATGATTTATCATTATAACTCGTACCATATTTGGCAGGATTTCTGACGATATACAAGAAGGATTCATATATGTCGATATAAACCACTTTAATATCTGCAAACCTATCTTTGCGGCTAGAGATGGATACTTTCAGTTTTGTATTGTAGCATAAGGCCGCTTGGTTCACTTTATCGATACAAAAAACCAGTCGAGGATTCCCGCTAGAAATTTTCTAATTTGATAGCATCGCTAAGGTTCCATATGATAGATACCAAATTTGTCGGCACTATACTATACTGAATGCAATACAGAAGCTAAATGTTGTATAACCTGGATTTTAAGCACACAAATATTTTAAGCTTTATACATTTTCATATTAAAGCTTTAAAAAGAATAGATATAAAATCAATAAGCATCTTTAAAATTTACAGTGAACCTCACCCGTTATGTACTGGACATCTAATACCGACTGATTGCAACAATACCCATGGAGTGATCATTCATGATAGCGTGCCATTCTAAGATATCCATCTAACTTGGATTTTGAAATTGTTGGAAATATTAATTCATCACAGATTCTTATGAGGTCTAAGCCAACTTTTTTTCTAACTGTTCACCTTGTCAGATAGTCTGACAGAATGAAGACTTCAAGTTTCTCATATATATAAAGGAGTAGAATTAAAAGCAATCTAACAGAATCAAGAGTTCACTTCTTTAATGTTAAGTTGGTAGTGGTATCACCATGTAATTTTCCTATGGTTGTGGTAAGAAGTCACAGGGGTAACCATTTCAAACCATTCTTTAGACTGTATTCTAGCCTACACAGTAAGAGAGGGCTCTCTCCATGTCACTGAAATATTCACATATACATTTGGATTTAACAAGCGATCAGAAAGGTAGAAATATAATAAGAACAGGGTATTTGTAGATTTAAAGATGGTAAAACAGACAGACAAGAAGTACCACTGGGAAATGGAATCACAACCTGAAGATCTTCAAGGGAATTACAACAATAATGAGTGGTGATTTTCCTATGCAATCTGAGGCAACATGGTTTCTATATTCAGTCTAATTATCTTCAAGTGATGATAGATAGAAATGAGGAAAGAGCCCAGCCAAAACAGAGTCATCTATCAATGGATGAATGTCTAGGAACACCTTTAGCAGAAGTATAACAAAGGATAATAACTGAAACAAAGAATCTATCAGTGGATGAATTATGTCACAGCCATTACAGACACATAACAAATACAATTTATGATGTATGGAGCGTTAGCAGAAATGAATTCTTTGCATACAACCTAGAAATGTATTGGCAGAAAACACATACATGAAAATGGAAATACAGGAAAAATGAACTGAACATGAGACAACTTGATGAATCTCAGAAATCCCACCAAATTCTTTTCATTAATACTTCCAAGAAAATAACTGAGCTACAAAACTCGAGCACTGAGGCTTCTGAATGAAAGTTCCAACCCTTTCTTCCTCTTTCGAGGGTATATTTATAGTGTAATAGGATCCTGAGAACAACCTCGAAATAGTGTCAAATTCAATTACAAAAATAGGGATCAAACCCAAATGATCATGCCAAATCCTAACAACTTTGAGGTGGCATATTTGCCATGATTTTTCTACCAAATTAGGAAAATATATGCTAATGAGTGTGCTTGATCAAAATGGAAAACAAGGAATCAGGGACTCGGGATTGCTTGATTTGAAATGATGGTTCAGAGTACCTCCAACGAACTTCTGCTAACTCAGCCTTTCCCTGTTCTTCTGCCGCAGGGGTGGAGAAGCCCATCTTCATTTTGATCCCTATCCTTAAACACCGATCTGCTGTAAGTAATTCTAGGGTGTACACCTCCTTTAAGAATTGATCCCTTTGGGATCATACACCCATGCATAAGCCACCCTATCTTCCCAACTTCACTGATTTTCTTTCAGAATCATGGAGAGCATGTTTTCATTGCGAAATTATTTCGGACCATAGATATTTCTTAGCTCAAATATGCACTGTTCAAGCATTATACTATTTAATTCCTCTTCCTCACACCTTCATCCTGCGAAATTACTTCCAACCATAGATCCTCGACCATGATTGATCTCGACCGTCCAACAGTGCGGCCTCTACCTAATTCCATAGATCTTCCTCCCAACTTTCCTCACGCTAGTCCACATCGTAGAATAATTTCCAGCCTTTGATCTAAATCTCCTTTGAATATCTGTCGTTCAATTTTTAAGAGCCTACTGCATTCTGCTGATTTCAGATGTTGACTTTTTCTGTGCATGTTGGATTAGTGGAATGGATGTTACCCGTGGATCTTAACCATGCTTTGATCTCGGTCGTTGTATCTTGAGCGTCATACCAAATTCTGTGGAGTTGGAGATTTGATTTCTCCATGCATGTTCTGTCAGCGAAACATCTATCCACTGTAGATCTTCTCACCACTACACATCTGATGGTCGATCCTTTCTGTAAGTTAATCCCATTTCGTTGATCATGAACAACGATTTTGGTCTAGGATCTTCACCCAATGGAACCGCTTACAACTATCTATCTCCATCGACGTCGATCTGCACCTTCCATAGATGTCCGGATATAACCTTTAAGCAGAATATCATGTTTTACCCCCCTCCATATTACCTAAGCATAGGAGTTTTTTTATGTTTTCCTTATTCCATGACAAGGCATGGATCCTCCCGAACACACTCAACACTCTTTCAGGTCTTATGGCAGAAATGTCTTAACCCTTCTCGTCCTTTTCAATTGCCTATCCTTCTATAGGGAATTAATGCAGATGGATATGTAGAAACTTTAAAAATTTAGCACACATGCTAACATCAGTTCCAACTCGGGGCTGCTATCCTCCCTGTGAGGTAGAAAAGAACCACATAGACCAAGTGCCTTCTCCATTGGTCCCTCTGTACCTACGAAACACCTAGATAAGTGTACCATTCTGCACCTTCCAGGAGGCCCATCACTCCAATTTTTTCTTTTCAGTGTCTACAAATTCAAATTTGAAAAGGAAAGTAAAAGAAATGATAGCCCTTCATGTGGACCTTACAGCCTTCATCTCATGCTTTAAGTCTGTTAGAGATCTATGCGCACATGAAATGTTAAAATATAATGGTATATATAATGACATGGGAACTAAACTTACTTTATAAGAAACCGTGTTTGAAGAGCCTCCCATTTACAGGAGCTCCAGATAGAAGATCACCCTCCATCTCCTCCAATAAGTAGGAATTATTTCCTTTGAAAGATGAAATATTGTGAGGGCCCTTCCATAGGTGATCAAACTTACCGTGCTTCCCCTTCTCTTCATGTGGTGCATCCTACAACAAAACTACATCCCATATCAGGAAATCATCAAGCTTGGTTTTATTGTCAAAGATCTCTTTCATTTTCTCCAGAACTTTTTGGGGTCTGTCAAACAGTTGCTCCCTTTGTTGTTGCATTTTAATCAATTGGTACATCCTACTTTGAGTTGGATGGGTTTCAGTTTCATCTTCCTGTAATAATTTCATCACTGGAAGACTTAAAGAGATAGGAAATATTACCTCAGAACCATAGACCACCTGGAATGGTGAGGTGCCAATGGATTTCTTCACATTGATCCACTTGTGTTGTCTTAAGGAACATGGGTTTATTTCTCCATTGAAATCCAATCCCCATTGCTTGAATGGGGCTTCAACCTGTATGGGATTCAAAGGAAATGGCAAGAGCTTCCTCCTTCCTTCAAAGATATGACATTTATGGAAGACAACAACCTTCTTGTGGGTATCAAAAAAGATAGTTGGCGAATAAAACCTTGCCCTCATGATCTTATTCAAAGTTTTTTTCTAGTAATGATGACCTCCACATTCCCCTGCATGAAATTATTCAATAACCTTCTTGGACTCCTTCTCATTTACACAATTCATTAGCACCCCTCCTAGTTCTTTCCAATACAATTTTCCATCAAAGATTCAAAACCTTGATTATTTATGCTTGAGAAATCTGGCCCTTGTTCTCTCCATACCTTGTGGGACTTCTAGATTTTGTAACACAAATATGATATCATTATACCATGGGGATGACAAGAAATGCTCAACTGCTTGGGGCTCTCAGTATCCCTTAGGATTCAGTTATTCTGCTAATAATTACGCAATCATGTGTAGGCTGAGAGAATCACAGTTAGATTATGGCATGATTTTTTCTAGTCCCTAGTCTTTAATCAGCTTTGTGGGATTTATTTCTAAGTCACACTCAAGCAGGACTGCTATCCATTTTCCCCTCCTACCTTCAGGATCTGGCTGGGTCAAGATATCCTTTACTACACCGATGGGGCCATGGGCGATAATTTGAGAGTGCAGGATGTACACTATGAATTCTTTCAAGGCCTACACTAGAGTGTAAGCCTGCTTGTATAGGATGTTGTATTTCATAGGAGCATCTCTCAAGGTTTTGTTGTAAAAATCAATGGATTTCTCATCTCCTTCGTGATTCTTCTATAGAAATACCCCTGCCACTGTGTGTTCTGAAGAAAAATAAAATATGAGGAAGTCTTTAGAGAAATCACAGCTTACAAGTATAGGTGCTTCTAAGATCGAATTATTGGTATCTTCAAAGGACAGTTTTCTTCAGGTGTCCACTTGATCTCTTTGTCCTTTCTCAGTATGTTAGTTATGCACCTTACTATCTTAGAAAAGGCAACAATAAAACTCCTCATAAAATTTACCTTTCCCATAAAGGATTGAACCTCTACCTTATTTTGAGGGAGTTCAATCTTATGTATTTCCTCAATCCTCTTTGGGTCTATTCTAACACCTTCATGAGAAATGATGTGTCCAAGCAGCTTCCTCTCCTTCATAGCAAAGAACAACTTCTTTGGGTTCAAGGAGATGCCGAAATTTCTGCATTTCTTGAACATTCTTAGTAGATGTGCAATGTGTTCCTCATCAGACTATGAAAATACTTTGATGTCATCCAGACATATTACCAAAGTCTTGTCCTTTTCATAAGCAAAATCTATGTCCATGGCCCATTGGATGGTTTCCCCTGTGTTCATGAGTTTGAATGGCATCCTTGCATACATGAACATGCACCATGGTGTGGTGAAGGTTGTCTTTTCTTGGTCCTCAGGATGTACCATTATCTGATTGTAACCTGAGAATCCATCTAGAGTAGAGATTCTTTGAGATACTACCACTCTCTGCAGAATGAGGTCCATTTTGGGGAGGGGAAAATGGTCCTTTAGAGAAATGTTGTTTAAGTTCCCAAAGTCAATGCATATTCATATCTCCATTTTCTTATTCCTTACTGGGACTAGGTTGGCCACCCACCTTCACAACCTAAGGGCCATAATTATTTTGGCCTCAAATAGCTTCTTTATTTCTTTCTCTACCAGGGGAAGGAGCTTGGGGTTCATTCTCCTTAGCTTTTTATTGAAATGAATCTCATCCTTTTTATTGGTATGGTATGCTGGATGATACTTGTATCATAAGCCTTGCAATCGCTGTAGCTCCAAGCAAAAACATCTGAGTATTATTTCATCAGTGATATGTATTTTTTCTTCGCCCTTGATGAGAGTGTTCTTGAGATTTTTATGAGCTTGGGATGATATTCTGTCCCAATGGAAACATCCTCCATGTCTTCACAACTTGGGACCAACTGAGGTTTTTTGGAAACATCATTAGGATCAAAAATATTTTCTGAAGGAACTAAACCCCTCGGCTTAGAGTTACCTTTAAGATACATGATTTCCTTGCCACAGAGATTGTTCACATATTCTTGTTGTTCATCACCCTCTTGCAACTCTAGCCCAAAAGATTCCTCAGTTTCTCCACCATTAGCACATTCAATAGGAATAACCTCCTCATATTGTGTCATTTCTTTGGGAACAACAATCCGACTTTGTAAGGGTTTTTGAGTAGGATTAGCCTCCTCTAGAGGCTCATTATATTCATTAATAGTCAATCCATCAAATTCCCCAATGAGAGTGAGGAACTTCTAGATCTTCTTGCGATATTCAAAGACCTGCTAAATTTTGACATTATCAGGGATAGAGGGCCTGTGCCTAACCTCAATCTCATATTTTCCACTGGGGTGCATGGAAAATTTGAAACCAGTAGCAGAAGTGGTCAGGGAATCAACTACATAATTTTGTAATCTGGGGATTATATTGAAATTTCACTCTTCAAAATATTCTATCATGTCCTAGGAAGCATTCCTGTAACTTCTCATTCTGGGGTGCCAGGCCTGATATTCACCTATCATTTGTTTAATTATGAGATCAGAGTATCCATGTATCATTACCCTCCAGACTTGAAAATCCTCAAGATCTGAATGGCTAACACAATAGTGTCATACTCTGCCTCATTATTTGTATAATCAAAAGCAAGTTTGTAGGAGTATTTTAAATGTCTCCCTCCTGGTGGTCTTACCGAAAATCCAACTCTTGCCCCTTCTCTACATGTTGACCCATCAAAAATTACATCCCATACTCCTTCCAGCTCCTCCTGAGTGGGTAAAAAGGCAGCGTTATGTGAACTATATGTGTCTATGTCTCCTTCTATAAAGAAAATAACCTATCCCATCTCAGTATCCAATGCATATATGGGGTGGCTGTTTTTCCTTTCAGCATTGGTCACCATGTATGCTAACGTTTTCTCCCTAAAGAGCATTCTCTGTACTCCAAAGATAGGGATGGTGGAATAGGACATATCCATTTGAAGATCACCTTTAAGTTTGGATTCCCAAGATCTTGACAACAACATCCAAAACTTTGGAGGGATGTCAGCTACAACTACATCCATGATCAGGTTTCTAGCAGGGATTTGGGCCAAAGAGATGACTAGATATTTGATCATTCCTAGATACCTGAATTTGTTGGAATCAAAAGAGAAAAGGTCTTTGTATGGTCTAGTTACTTCCAATCCCATTTCCTCCATGATTATCCCAGGCATCAGATTGTGGGAGGCTCTTGAATGATACATGTCTTTATGTAAGATGGAATTATGAATGTTCAGACTGACATAGAAAGGGGGAGTATCGTCATCAGTAGAATCTTCTACACGAGGTCCAAATAGGAAGGTAGGATTATCATCTTGGAGATTCAACGAATTTCACATTGCAAAAACTTCTCTTTGAGCCTTCAGCAGTGTCGTAATTTCAGAATGATATTCAATATTTTTTAACAATTCAGTGAGAGGGACAAAGATTTTGATATTTGCAATTTGAGCCTTCATATTGAAAGAGGTCTGGACCTGATCTGAGCTCCTTGGATTATCTTATTTTTTCTCCTTCCCTTTGGGATCTGCTACATTCATGGAAGTGTCCTTAGGGGGTGGAGTGCTCTTTGGTTTTATTGTAAAGGCTTTGTTTGGTGCCTCTTTATTTTTCACTATAGCAACATCTTTATTCCCTAGACCAATCTATCTTTGCACCTCCATGACAACAAGTTGATATCCCCACTTAAAGTCATATGTCTCCCCTGCGAGCATCCCTCCCCATTCAAGACAAGCATTATTGTGCTCTTCTTTGGTAAAAAGTGTGGAGGTCGGGTCAGTGTCTAGCTAATGGATTTCTTTCTTTAGCTTGATCTTCACCATCCTTCTCTACATAATTCTCCTGAAATGGAGGCCTGATAGCTAGCTCAAGAGGATTTCTTTAGTGTCTTTTCCTCTTTTGGAGAATTTGTGTCCTTCTAGAGTTTTGGTTATGTTTCTTCTGCTCTTGATTTTCCCTAGGAGCTAGTTTACCATCCACATAGAGTCTCTCCATCATCCTTTCCATGGTTCTCAACATCGTGTCTATTCTAGCTTCTTGTGAGATAGAGGTAGAGGGATGTTCAATTTATTTATCTTTTCTTCTCTCTCCTCTTTCTCCTTCATCTCTTCCCCATTCTCCCTCCTCTCTTCTTCGTTCTCCCTCATCCCTCCTCCATTCTCCCTCATACTGCTTCTTCTTCCTTGCAGCAGTCGGGTTCACTTATTCACAAGGTAAACTCACTATTGAAGGCTTCTGCATATTGTGGCTTGGCAGAACCAATGGGAGGTTTGAACTGGGCGGGGATGGCATTGTATACCTTCATAATCCTATTAGAAAATGCCGGGACATATTCACTCTCCTTTTGCCTCATGGAATGGTATTGGGACAGATACATATTGGGATTTTTCTTGTCTTCCCATTTGTTCTTGAAAGCATCCTCAAAGGATTGATAACTTAGAATAGAGTGGTCTGGAAGATTTGTGAACCATCTTCTTTCCACCTTCTTTCCTCTCCAACAAGACATTGAGCAAACAGTATGGATTTCACATCATCATAGTCTACCTATTCCAAGTTTTTCCAGTCTGATAACCACTCCAAGTGTTCCTCAACTAAATATCCCCTCTTCCCATTAAATTATCTGATTCTTTGGCCATATTCCTGGGGAAGTTCATGAAGAGAAGCAAGGAGGTTTAAAGGGGAATAACCAGCCGTGAACTAGCCATACATGGGGTTACAGTGGGGTTTCCAAGAGGGATAGTAGGTGGTATGATAGACATAATCTGTGTGCTGTGAGGAACTACAGAGATGGAAGATAAAGTATGATTTAACTTGGAAGCAGTGGGAGACAAATACAAGGCAAAAAATTGCCTTATGTTAGTGGAATTTAATAAGGTTAATTCATAAGTAAGTGTAGGCAACTATTGGTCAAGAAAGTGTTGGAAATCCCTTCCTAGAGGCTCTAAGATCTGGGGTGACCAGGGAAAGTAGGAGAAATCAAATGCAGAGGTATCAAAGACTAATTTAGAGAGGCTAGAATCATATTTAGTCATAGGGAAGGCTATCCCAAACTCCTCATTACAATGTTCAGATATATCATTAACAGAAACAACACCTTTAGTAGGGAAGGAAATAGTTCTAACTAACCTTTGTATCCTATTGTCCCTTTGAATCAAAAAAATATCTTCGAAATATTCTGCATCAGGATTGCTCCTCTTCAGATTTGGAATTTGATGAGAAAATGCCCTTCCTTGAGCATTTTTCACGTCAAATACAAGAATTTTTTGAATTAAGATGTTTTGTTAGACGTTTAACTTTTTTTTTATAAACCATCGGTTTCATGTTCAAGATTTTCTTCAAAAAAATAATATTATGTCTAGGAGCCTTGGAGGTAGAAGGCCCGAGGCTATAGTCTGGGTATGGGGTGTGGAGGTTGATCAGTGGGTGGGCCTTACCAAGTTTTCATCTGGAGGATGGGTTGAGGCTATTAGGTAAAATTTTAAATGTTTGATTGAATGCAGAAATCATGGATGTCATAATGACACTGTTATGCACAATTCCAGTGAGCCCAAGTCGAACTGAACCCAAGCAGTTGTCCAAAGTATATTTATTATCTATTGGATGGAGCAATTTTTCAAAATTTGACAAAAATGGATGAAACTCTGCATATTGATATTTGATTTTGGGGAAAAATCGTTGTTGCTAATAAATTAATAGGATCTCCCTTGTACTATGAGATTAGAGGTATACTAAATGACAGGGTTATATTTAAGTAAAATATTTAGTGAGGTATACTAAAATGTTATTACTGATAGGGATATTGTAGCGGGGTTTTCACCCTTGCTACGTGCAAAAGCACCTCCCTTCTGTCAATGGGATAGTAGGGTAGAGTTGATGGAAGAAAGCTACAACAATAAATGATATTAGTAAAACAAAATCAATAAGCAAATACATCTAAACTAAATAAAAACAAATACATGACAAATATACCTTCTTTCTCTTGAAAATGGGCCACTGTGCCTGATCTTCGAAATAGACTGCCTCTCCACAGGCTGGTTGGTACAGAGGATGTCTCAACGTACCGGATGGGAGATGGTAGGAATACAGAATGATGGAAAAAATTGTGTGAATAATTTGAGAATAATGGTTTCTCACTGTCCTCATAGAATAGAATAATGGAAAAAAGGGATAAGAGTCTGTTGATAGAGACCTTTACACTATTTTTATAAAATGTTTTTAGGTTTTTTGACATTTTCTCCCTTTTAGGGTTTTGGAACCTTAGTTAGGGTTTTAAGCCTTGTTTAGGGTTTTAAGCACTTTTTGGGGTTTTTTATCCCCTTTTTAGGGTTTTATCCCCTTATGGGGTTTTTGGCCTTTTTGTGGGTTTTTTGGCCTTTTTCGAGAGAGAATGAAGGTAAACCATAGTTGTGAAGGTCAAAAGTCAGGGAAATATGGTAGGAAAATGATGTATGTATGTTTTAGACCATGTAGAGCTGGTGAATTTTTTTTTGTGTTAACAGATTTCCCCCTGATGTGTGAGGGAAGGAGCTCATCGTATGATCAACAGATATCATTGGATAATGGGGATAGTGGAGAGACTGGAGAGACCTCTGGGAAAGCGATGCTTCCTCGTTCAAACCACTATGGATTTTGGTTTTTATATTAATGGTTCCCATCAATGGGTGAGATACATATACTGTGTGACATGTATATGGATGAGGCGGTCATACCCATGCTCGTAACAATGTTAAAAGAAATAATGGGATCAACGCTAAAAATTATGGGAGTCGATCAATAGATATACAACTGATATTACATAATGGTGGGCCTCAATGAGAGACTGAATGCACTGATGATATGAAGAATTGATACATAGGAACAATGGCATTCTCTTGGAATGTAATATCTTCATAACTGATGCTCTACTAAATTTGGAAGTGTACATAGCTGGAGGGATTCCATGACAGGGAGTCAGAATCTCTGTGGTACAATATGCCACATCAATACTAAAACTAAATAGAATAATTGTTTCCAACACAACCCAAAAATCACAAGAGAGATGAACCTGTATGGGGCCCATAATAGACTCACCAATGTGCTTAGAGTCAAGTGATAATCGGGGTCTTCAATCAAATAATGTACAAACCAATACCATGTACGAATCTCAATGGTGGGATGATGTAGCTGAAGTCAAGCACGTGAGACACAACCACCCGGAGAGGCACTAATGACTCCTCTCAAGTGGTCCAAGGAACTCATTAATAAGGTGAATGAAACCAGGATACAAGGACCTTTGGGTTTATCCTCTGGAATAGATGTGTTGATGTCGACAAAGGGAGACCTGCAACTAATCAAGGCAATAATGTTTTCTTGATGAGAAGCATGGCGGTGGTAAACAAAGTTGTGGGACAATCTGGGGACTGGCACACTAAATGTGGGAACAAGGGAAGGGGAGTACGGGGGACTCAAACTTCCTTTGTTCAGAGTATGACAACAGGTATGACCTGGCATCAAATCAAATTGACTTATGAGATAGGGATCATGGATGCAATACCGGGAAGATAAATGTAAATGTGAAATATTGAGTGAGGTAATCAGACTAGTGATATTGAGGGGATCCAAGGAAGACTCATCACATAATACTCTGAACAAAGGAGATAAAAAGTGGGGAATATGTCGAACTGTAATATAGGGCTGCACTAAAATACACTGTTATGACACAATCTTGAGGATTTTTAGCGATCCCGAGAAAGTAAATGCTCGATGGTGTTTTCATGTTTAGAGAGTCTGAAAGCAGGAAGAAGACTCCGGTGTGGTCTCTTTTTTCGTATGTAGTCTCCTGAGTCTGAAAAAGGATAAAAGTGTGCACCAGAGATATCTCCCAATCTTTGGGGAAGGAAGACTTCTTTACCATTTGTAGTCCAATTAGACCGAGAAAGGTTACACTTATACTAACTGGATGGCCATTCAAATACTTTTATGAGCATGAATGAAACCAAGTTCGCTCGGCAACCTTTTCTTAATGAGAAGGCTGGAAAAGAGCTTAAAGACAACCCGTGTTGATATTTTTCGTAAATCTCGGCCCTAATTCCCAATAAAGCATAAAAGGATGCAAAGGGAAATGTTCCTGGCTTGAGTGTGCCAAGGTGGTACTTTTGTTATGATAGTCTACATAGTTCGAAAAAGAAGGTAAAATAGGCTACATGGATGCCCTTTCAAATACTTTAATGAGCGTGAAAGGAAGAAAGCATGCTCAATGATCTTTTCATTGTTTTAAGAGTCGAAAAAGAGATTAACAGAAATTCCATAATGGTCAATCAAGCAAGGTGGAAGTGTTCAATATATGGAAAGAGGTTATGCTGCGAACATGGCTGATGGGCATAAAATGAAGAACACTAATGGGCCCCCCTTATGGGATGATGGATGGTGGTAAAAAATGGTCAACTATGGAGTATGGATGGAGCGGGTGGCTTGTGAACATGCCAATACGTACAAAGGGAGATTCTTGTGATGGCACGCAAACTGAGGTGGATTTCTAGAAATGTCCCAAAAAACCTTGTGAGAACACGAGACAAGGGTCTCATCAATAGATAGAGGGAGAAAAGTTGAACTCGTTGATGTGAATGACGTCCAAAACGAACTCCTAATGACTCTATGGTGCCCAAAAGAAAAACAGACACAATGGATGCTTCTGACATGTGTCGTTGTTACTGTTTAGTGCTAAGTTACAATGGAGGACCCCAGAGATATTTTGGTGATTTATTTCATTCTGACCAGTTGTTTTTAGATTCGTGACCTGCATTTCAGAGTACTCATCAAAACCATCCTTTTCATTGGTTTACATTTGGTTTAGCTCATCCAGGTGCCTCTGTTGAACTAGAAGGGTTCGTAGGGCTGGGTCATGCTTTTCGAGGGAAAACAAGCAACCTGGGTCACACTTAATGGCCAGGAAGTCGTGACCCAGTTGCCCTATCAAAGAGATAGGGGAAACCTGGGTCAGATATGCTCATCCAAAGAGCGCGACTGAGTCACATCTTTTCAGTGATTAAGCACGACTTGGGTCGCTGAGAATGGTTGGATAGAAGCGACTTCATCCCTTGATGAGGTTTTTTATGTGAGAATTAGCGTGACAGGGATTGGTTTGATGTGTTGTATGTCGCGGTTAGTGTGGGGAGAGTGGTATATTGGTACCTTGCGAGGGAAGGTAATGAGAAACGTGGGAGTGGTGGACATGCTTTCCTGGAGTGGGTTGTTGAAGTATTTTTAGATTCCACTTATGTGGACCTCTAGACTGTTACTAGAGACACAGGTTAGTTTCTGGGATACATATGCAGAGTTCTTCATCATCGGGGGGGAGCAGACAAAGATCACGCTCTCTGATGTGTACTTCTTAACTAGGCTCCTGAGGCTGGGTGTGATCAGCGATACTACGCTGAAGCTTACACACTGGGTGATGTTGGATTTTCTCTATGAGACGCATAGCTATGCCTCTGCTACTGTGCGTGGGTCGTACATCCTGATGTGTGACATTGATAGTCTCTCAACTTGGGATGTTGCAATGATGGTGCTGCAGATCTTGGGGTCATTTGGGATGCACAATATTTCAAGGGGGCAGCTCCAGATTGTGTAGTGTGTGATGGGGGGCACCTACTATGGGTGGGCCCAGATGTATTTGACCGTGGTTCAACATTTGTTGAACCATGCCAATACTGTGAGAAGGTATTTCCGTTTCCCCTCATTTTTGTGCTCTTTCTTTTTTGAGATACTACCGACCCTTCGACCACATTTTGCAGTGTGGGATAGCGGGCCTCAAGAGCCTCATATGAGGAGGTGGAGTGACATGTTGATCTGTGAGGGAGGTGGATTAGTCGGCATATTCTTTACTTAGGAGTTGTTAACACATTGGAGGCAGTTATGAGTCCTCATTGAGGATTACCCGTACATAGGGATGGACTACATGGGATATATGGAGATTCCTCGACCTCCAGGACAGGCCTAGGGACCAGATGGTACATATACATGATGTCTTGTGTGATTTCATTCATATATAGTTCACTAGATTAGTGGTGGACAATTTATGTGTATGACAAACACTTATGATGTATTGTGTATGTGTAGATGTTGGACCACACCCTCTCGTGGGTTATGAGTGAGGGAGGGTTAGGGTGGAGGGGATAGACTACCCCGCTTAGGGGCGACAGAGTGTCTTGAAATCGTTTCGTCACGAAATAGAGCATCTGATGCATGGCATTACTAATGATGGATTGCATCATTTATATGATGACGTGATCGCTTCATGTTACTGCGCACCTCATGAGTGGATCCCCCTGATGAATAGGATTGCAGTCGTGGCTGAGTACGTTCGAGCGGTTAACCAGGTTTATGCGTCGATGGAGGATTAGGAGGACTCCATTGATGAGGAGGACATAGAGGAGGATACAGAGTCAGAGTAACATGAGGAGGACTTTGATTCTTATTAGCAACTAGTGGTGCTGCCCCTAGTGCAGTGGTGCACTAGAATATTTGTATTGATATGTATGGTTAGCTAAGAAAGCTTATGGATATTCTCATTTTGTACTGAACATTATGACATGATATATATATTTATCCATGTGGATGCACTTTTTATGGTTTTTATATGAGTCTTTTTGTGATGAAAATGACTAGATGATATATATGACATATGTATGCATGATGAAGTTTTTTATTTCCTATATGTGATGATGAATATGCCACTCTAGAATGTCATTAGCCATTTGGTCTACTACACTATTGAGGTTTCTGGGAACATGTGTGAATGTAATGGATTCAAAATTTCTAAACAATTGTTTAGTGCATGGGAAATTTCTAAAGAGACAAGGATCGCATACCTCGTAGAAGTTATTGCACTGGAAGATAAGCAGTTGGGAGTCTAAGAAGACATCAAGGTGGTGAATACCCAATCGAAGGGTAGCGGATGGGAGACCAATGAAACCATCATACTTAACTTATTTTTTGGTCGCAATGCCAACACACATTTCGTCGATATGGATCACCTCATGTGACGGGGAATAAATAATCCACACAGTCGAGCCCATATTAGGAGACTATCTACTTACTCTGTCAGTAAATACCATGTAGTGATGTGAGATAGGATCCATCTGGATCAGTCAAGGAAACAATAATGTAAGACTCATGCCAATAACGGTGTAAAACAAAAAATAAATATTATACTACAAGTGATTCTTGGTAGAGACATCAGGCATAAAACCTCTTGAGGTAGAGCCCGTTGCGGAGATTCTTCAAGAGGTGGTCATTGGAGTTAGTAAGAATGTATTCCCCCTTGCCGAGGTTATGGTGGATGACATATGGGTCATACCACATGAATTCAAACTTCCATTTTCTCAACTTATCATTGGCTTGGTAATAAACGAGGACCAGATTTCCTTCACTAAAGGTGTGAGGGTGGACATGGGAGTTAAAATGTGACTTTAATCGATTTTTAGCTGCTTCAATTTCTTGGAGGGAAACACAAAGGTCCTCATTGGTCTGTTCAAGTAGAATAAGGTGTTATTCTAATAGAGATGTGTCGATAAGGAGCTCTATGGAAAGTTGGAGTGACGGAATCTGGAACTCAATGGGGAGTACCGACTCAACACCGTGGACTAAGTCGAATGGGGTAAAGCCAGTGGTAATTTTTGTTGATGTCTAGTAGGCCCAGAGAGCTGAGAAGAGCATATGGTTCTAGTTCATTTTACAATTTCCTACTATCCATTGGAGCATGGTTTTGATGATCTTGTTGACAGCTTCAACTTATCAATTTTGCTGAGGGTATTATGAGGAAGAGTACTGGTGTTCAAATTTCAACATGGGAAAATGATCTGTCCAAACAACGTCTTCAAAATGTTTACCATGGTATAATACTATCTATTGGGGAACAACGAAATGTGAAATGCGTGTTTGAAGAAGAAACACGCCACTGTTTCGGTTGAATGTAGGCATATCCTTGACCCATTTAGTGAAATAATAGATGTCCATGATAATGTAGTTATGGTCATCGACCGAGGTAGGATTAAAAGTCATGAAATTTACCATCCACTTGCAAAAGAGACCAACAGTGACCATAGAATGTAATGGCATGGGGGGAGTCCTTTCTTTTGGAGCAAAAAGTTGACAACTGTGGAATTTTTTGACTACCTCGATGCAATCAACAAAATTGGTAGGCCAAAAGTAATCGACACAAAGAATATTTTAGACAGTAGCCAAAATAGAGAGGTGGCCACAACAGGTTCCATTGTGGCAATCATTAAGGACTTTTTCAGCCTCATCATGGGTGAGGAAATGACGTAATATGGTATCAACGCCTCGATGGTACAAAACATCCCCTACAAGGAGATGGAGATCAGTTGGGTGTCGGATGTGTCTTCTATCTTTGCAGCTTAGGTGGGCCCCAAATTTTTGGGTACATAGGTACAGGAGGATGCCCCCATACCATGGACCTTCTTTGGAAATGACAAATAAGAATTTGTCAGGAAGGTTGATCCTGATTGGTGGAGACATGGAAAACGGAGGAAGTTCTGTCATTAATGTAGCTAATGCTAAAGATTTGGTTCTCTTGGGTGTAACAAATTCCAAGTCAAACTCTTGAAAAACAAAAATCCACTTGGAAGCATGGCCTTGTAGTAGGCGATGACTCAAGAGGTATGTCATGGGCTTGGAATCGGCCATAACTCTAGTGTGGCTCAAAAGGATTTAATAGCATATCTTTTAAACAAAAAGAATGATGGCAAGTTCCATCTTCTCTTAATATGAATAACATAAAGGGGGACCGAAAAAATATTGACTGACCTAATATATCACATGCTCTTGGCGAGCATCATCTTCTTGGACTAAAACTCCAGCAATGGAATTTTTGGATGCTGATACATAGAGAATGAAATCGTTAGTGAAGTTGGGTGCAGAAAATAATGGGGCGGAGGCTAGAGATTGTTTTAATGTGTCAAAAGCATATTATGAATTCTTATGCCAAACAAAAGGAGCATTGGTATGGAGTAGTTGCAAGAAACCATGGACTTTTGTCACATAGTTAGGAATGAAATGGCGAAGGAAGTTGGCCTTGCCTTGGAGACTCTGTAATTGGTGCAAAGTACGTGGAGAAGGTAGGCTCAAAATTGTTTGAACCTTGAGAGGGACGAACGCAATCCATTTGTGACACAAAACACACACTTGTGAGGGTTTAAGCAGACATTGTATTTGTGACATCGTAAGGAAACTTGTCGTAAGTCATCTAGATGTTGTGATCTCTTGCATGAGCGAGCTGTGAGGTCATCCAAGTAGATCGGCATGATATGGATAAGGTCGTGGAAGTAGAAAGTCATGGCTCTCTGAAAAGTGGATCTAGCATTTTTGAGTCCAAATGGCATGACTCGATATGCAAATGTGCCCCATGGGGTTGTGAAAGTAGTCTTGTAATGGTATTCTTTTTGGATCTAAATTTGGTTATACTCGAAGAAACCATCCATGAAAGAAAAGACCTCATGTCTGGCACATTCGTCAATGATTTGGTCAATAAACGGAGTTGGGAATTTGTCTTTGGGACATGCCAAATTCAAATCTCCAAAATCAGTACATACGAGGATGATAAATTTCTTTTTATTAACGGGAACAGGATTAGAAACCCAACTGGTATATGTGATGGGGTATATGAAACCTGTTGTGCAATTTCTCGATCTCAATTTTGATCGCAGTACGATTTAAGGGTGAATGGGTCTTTGTTTTTGGAGAATAGGTGCCACATTAGGCCATGTTTTGATATGATTTTCAACGATGGATGGATCCAAACCAGGCATCTCGGTATAGGACCAAGCAAAGATATCATGAAACTCCTGAAAAAATGCTTTGTAGGAAGCGACTTATGTAGGTGAGCATGATGTTCCAAGTGTAATGTATTCAACTACCTCTAGGTTGGTTGAGATGTTAAGCTTGATGGTGGGAGAAATGTTGGGCATGTTTCCCTCTTCAAAGGCATCGAGTGCCAGAATGGGGTTTTTGAACTAGTCAACCTTACCATGGATAAAGTCCTTGGCTTCAACTAAATATTGATCTGACGATCATGACAGAGGTTCTTCGGGGATAAAGAATGAGCGATGGTGCATATCATCCCACAAGTATTCACGAGCCAAGAGATCTTCAAGGATCTCCTCATCGTTGCTGAAACAATGGTTGGATAGATCAGAAGGAGTGTCTATGGTTGTGGAGATGGAAGGGCTGGCAGAGATGGAAATCATGTATATGGTGGTGGTGTGCGAGGAGGAATCCGGAGGGTGAATTTCCTCAATGATATCAATTTTGGATTCACGAGAGTGTTTCTAAAGGTCGTGAAGGATAGAATGATACTTGGACAAGTCTAGGAAATGGTACGAATAGTGGCCATACAAGCCACAAATTTCACACGGATGGTTTGTCCTCAAACACTTGTTCTTAATTGTTGGCGGAGCTTGGATGATAACTATTGGCGTATCGTTGGTTGTATTCACAGCGTCTATGTGTGTGTGAAGGATGGGTATCTCTAGATAGTTTTGGGTTGTATGACCATGGACATTGCACAAAGCCCAAGGTGGAGTCAGATGAGGCTCAATTGTTACTTTGGTGGTCTTGCCCCTAGCCTTCTTTAGAGGAGGAGGGATGGTGTAGGAACGGAAGGAGTTTTCATTTGGTGAGGATGAGGGCATGACTCCATCTCAATAGGTTGGACGGGAGTCAACAAAACCTAGGGTATTGGTGGTGGGATAGGTGGATCGAGGTACCACACGAGAATTCCCAACGGGAAATTAGGTAAATTGAGAGTAGCCATGATAGGCTTGCTCACAATGCCAGTTCGTGGAAAAAGGAAGGGAATGGTATAGATCAGGAACGAACCCCAATAATTCATGGGTGACTGTGTTTGGGGTTGAGACTATTGTTGTGACGTGGTCAGGATGGTACTGGATGTGATAATACACAAATTCTCTATGTTAGTCGGCGTAGGGGGAGGTGGTAAATATGGGAAGGTGGCCATCATAGGCGCGTCAGCAAACAATACCGGGCCCACCATAGATAAGGAAGGGATAAACACACTGTCTATGGCAGTATCAATGATAGGAATGACGTGTTACGGTGTTTCAATCCCTTGCGGATCATATTAAGTCAACTGGTCAACCATCATGATCTGTTGATCATGAGGAAACATCAGAAGTCAAAAGATGGTGGATGCAACAACTCTCATGACATACATGTAGCTATGCCCAAGAAGGAGGTTATAATCAAGTTGGGTTTTAATAACCTCTATGTTAATCAAAACCATTTTACCGGGTAATGAAATAGGAACATTTGGAAGAATTCCCTAGACCTTTGTAGAGTGACCATCGTAGGGACGGAGGGCGGTAGTGGATGGTTGGATGGTAGGGGACCCAAGTTTCTGCCAAACAAAATTCGACATAACACAAGTGGATTCCTCTTCATAAATAAGACATCGGTTTATGACCAAATTTTGAATTGATAACAGAACATGGAAGGGTATGGTGGATGTCATTCTGGGTTCTCCTTATCCATATCAAATGTGATCAACCTGGAATTAGAGGGATCCACGGAACCTAGTGCTGATAACAATTTTTTTCGATGTGTCAAGAAAGTTTTGAGCACTTCCAGAGCGGACATGGTGGTATGTGATTGTGCCAAGTCATCAACTATGCTATAATTTAGGGCAGCTTGAGTCATTGCATTATTGGCGATGCGTCGTATAGGAAACCGTGGAACTCTGGCTGCCCCATCAGTGAGGTTGTAGGTAAGTGGAGGGGCATGCTAGAATTGTTAGAGGTAGATTTCGATGATGGGTCAGTGGTGTCTGTGGTGAAGCCATACTGGTTGCACCGAGTCTAGAGGTTGAATTCTTTGGTTGACATTGTCATCAGGTAATGGACACTGGTCTTGGCAAGTGGGGCCACGGTAGGAGCTGCACGAGTAAGTGGTCCTAAGGGTTTGGTTGAAACTAGTCCTTGGTGTGGGAGGGGGTTTTGGAGCACCATCGGTGGAGGACCTGTCCATGTGAGGGCATAGATGGGTGTAATTGTGGTAGGTGTTGCATAAAGGACAAAGGTGATTGGTCCATAACTGAGGTTTCTTTCTTGGTCAATCAGGATATTGTGGGTTCTTTGGTGGTGGGTTAGCATCATTTTTTCTGCGAGGGTTGGGCTATGGGCCACCTCCTTATGGATTAATATTACCTTGGTTCCTTCCTCTATTTTTCTTTCCATGCCCTTGTTGGTTGTTGGGGGCAGGTTCGGTGGGAAGGTTCTGCTAAGCGAAAACCTGTCCCATGGAAACCATAGGGGATGGGGATGGAGCCAGAGTGGGTTGCATAGGTGGTTCATAGTATATCATGTTAGGATTATTAATCCTCCCTTGTCCATACTTTATATTAGATTAATTATCCTAACTTAAGAACCTAAATTAATTAATTAGGTCCACTATTACAATTGGGTCCACTTGGCCCAATCGGGACACATGTACCAGTCATTGAAGTGTGGGGAACACTACTAAAGGTTGAATACCACTTCATGCATGTGCATGCATTAGTTAGGGAGACTCCTAGACCAATGCCTACATTCTAGGATCCATTGGGAGTCCCGACACCAACCTACTTAAGTTAGTTGGTGTTAGCACTAATTAGTCTTAGTTATCCCCTAGTTACAATCAGTTACTTCACAGTTAGTTAGGCTAGCACTACTAATGCATGGATAACACATGGTTGCATGGGGAGGAGTGCTTTTCCTACCTACCACACTCAGTTGCACTGAGTTAACTAGCTGTCAGTAGTTGTTGGATTTATTAGTTATTAGGGAGTTGTCCATTTGGACTCTGATATTGATTGGGAGACCTTGAGTTGGAGATTCAATTAGATACAATATTATCCACTTCAAGGATTCAAATTCATTAATCATGCATTGAAATTCTACATATGTAAACTATTGTAACAATGAATATTATGATGATAAATATACTATAAATTCCTGAGCAATACTTGTATGTTTCCTATGTGGTTTGTTTTGCTTAGTTTGTATCTTCATTCTCCATTCCATTGCTGCAACATTATCAGAAATCTTTGCTTGAAGATCTAAATGGAATTCAAATTCTAATATGGTATCATAGCCTTCTGTTGAGGCCTGGAAATTCGCAGGCAACAACAGCAAGGGATTCTCCCCAGTCAACGTTCCCAACTAGCCTGTGACTGTTTGGTGTAGGGAATCCATCCGGTTTGCGGTCCAGCTACCGTAGGTGAAGTAATAAAAGGGTTTACCAGTTATGGCCCGGTCCACCGTATATATTTTTGTATTTTGACTTAAAGTATGATATGCACGTGCCTAATTAACCATGCAGGGGGATAAGGATTCAAAGAGTAGTCACAATGTGATGTGCAGGTTCTTACCTCTCGTCTTAGAACTCACAAGCATCCAAATCACATATATGCAAGAAAATAAATACTAACTAAACTATCTCTAGAGAGCTGGATATTAATTCATGAGTAATGCACCGTTGTCCATGTGTTATGGCAAATCACAGATAGCTACTCTTTTAACCAAACATATAAACATCAATAAATGTATACAGGATAAGATAGCTCATCAACAGTTAAAAAACCCCATTACTCATGGTGGAAGACATCACAAAGTATACTAAAGAACATTCAAACAAGAACATAGGCTCAGGAAGTTAGAACGCTCTCACAGTTAATGAGACACGGTTGAAAACAAAATAGTTCCCATTCAACATTTCTCATTTAATCACATTGATACGTTCCACATAGCACTTTCTCCAACAGGAAAAATTTGCAGTCTCTGGTTGTAAAACCAAATATTTCCTCTTACAAGCATTAGTTTACAAGTTTTTCCAGGGAAAAAGCCCCTGTCAGTTCTAACTTTCAAATATTTAAACTAAAACAACAGACCGTTTGGGCTGCCCCCCAAATGTGTGACCCTTCGGTTCCTCAAACGTTTCATATCCCTCTTTTTTATCCTTTCTGTGCGCACTCAAGATTTGCTGAGTAACTGACAGACCATTCCGGTTTGCGCCTTTGTGACGATTGGCTTTGATTTCTAATTTTCTTGTCCTCCTTGCAATCTAGTCTCCCATCTATTCCTTCTCACTGTGGTAGTCTGAACAATCCCATGAATGCTCCTGCGATTAAACGACAAAATCATTTATTATGACAGCATTTCTCAAGAAAATCAACTACGCTGAATTATATTAACTACAACGGTTAAGCAGCAAGAAAGGCCATGCGCTACATTACTGCTAACAGGGCAAGGTAGACCTATCAACAGCCGCATAGACGGGCTTTAACAGGCGATGGGCGCTGCGAAACACTTAAGAACATCGGAGTTGGAAGAGTTAAGACCTAAGCTGTGGTGGGGAAAAATTGCACTCGGAAGTCGAAATGGCAACGATATCGAAAGCCAAGTACTTTTCACAGCCGCAACGGTAAAAAATAAAAAGACTACGAGCATGCGACACGCATCAGTGGGCGGAGCACTTTTCATTTCGGGTAGCTAGTTTATTTGAGAGCCGCAACGGTGGAAGCAAAGAGGTTATAGACATGTGACTAAAAGGATGACACACATCGGCGGGAAGAGTACTTATACATCGAGTGATTAGCTGATTTGGGAGCTGCAACGGCGGAAGCAAAATAGGCAACAGCCTCCAGTCAAATAAAATTGCTAAGTGTTTAAAAACTTTAAAATTCGGCAATGATTGAAACTGTTTCACCTCCGAAAGAACTTTTTTCAAAGAACACTTCAACTAACAAAAACTAGACTCTAACATCTGTGACCCGCAACAATTTCCAACACAAGCAATTTCTGAAACAGGACGAGAGTTCATCTTCGAAAACCATCCAAAATTAAAGCACGACCGAAAAGGTTCAAGGATCCAAACGATTAAAAACAACGCTAAATCATGAGGAGGGGACCAAAATTTAAGAAATTTGGGGAAAACAGTTGCAGCTACAACACCTTTTCAGGCATGTTTCATGCTTGTTTCTCCCCATTGAACATCAGAAGTAGTTGGGTTTCCACAGAAGTCCCCTATGAAAATTTTCTAGCTTTGGATTCATTCAGAGCAGCAGAGAGTGCGTGATGGACCCTGAAAACATGTCCATGTTGGGAGGAAAAGCATGATTCTAATAGTTCATATGTTTTAGTGTTATTTCAGTGAAATTGAGAGGTGCTATGTAGCTTGAGAGAAGTATTTGCAGTCTTCCAGCTGGGGCAATTATGAGTTATCAAACTCCTGAACCACAGTTCCTCACAACTTTCGATAACCTTGATTGGAGGATTGAAATGTAGCTGGCCTTGCGTAAGCATGGGTACCACAGGATCATACATGGATGGGAGGCTGGGCCTCATCAACCGATAGAGTGGAACAAGTTCCTAAATTGTTGTGATCAATCATTTGGGGTACTTATGTACTTATATTTCCAGAGATCTCCTTTTTCATCTAGAAGGATTGAGGACTCCCAGAAATCCTGGGAGAAGCTTGATAGATTTTTTAACAAACAAGATGAGCTTCGGGGACACATTCTGGAGAATGAGTTGGTATTTGTACATCCTAGCAGTTGTGAGACTATTGAGAAATTCTTCACCAAATTCAAGTCTCTAGTACTACAATGCAGACAATGTAGGACAAAGAGGAAGGATGAGTAGAATGTCCTTTCCATACTAAAAAAACTAGGCCCTAAGTACTCTGTCTATGTCTCTATGTTTCATTCTAAGCGGGAAAGCTTTCTGACTAGAAACTTCCTTCTTTAGATTCATTTTTCGAGTCCTTAATTAAGGAGAAAAACAAATTGATTTGAATGGGAGTCATCTAGACCTCCAAATATGAATCGCTCTTAGTTACTGACTCTTCCAAAGTGCAAGAAAAGGGGAAATCAAAGAAGAAGGAGCCAAAGGCAGCTGATTCGAAGCCTAAACAAAATTAGCAAGATTTCGAAAGGGCCTTCAGCTCTAAGAAGAATAAATTTGGGAAAACATTATGTCCCTATTGTGACAAAGGGTATCTTCTTGAAGATCATTGTATGCGCAAGGAACTTGATGAAATGTATGCTCTTCTCAAGCAGCATAATATTCAAAGAGAAAAATAGTCTGATAGCGGACATGAAAGATGCCATGATTTGAAAGCAAGATTACCTTGGTCTATAGTGTATTTGATTGATTATGGAGGCTCCAACCACATGGTTTCCTCCAAGGATCTCTTCTCCTCTTTCAATGTCAAAGAAGGGCCCACTATTCACACGGGAGATGATTCCCAAATCCCAGCAGCAGGAAAGGGCACCATCAGAGTGAAGCATGGTCTGTTCATAGATTTCCTATATGTGCCCTCACTTGCAACTAATCTATTATCTGTTTATCAGATGACCCATACTGGCTCACCAAAGCAAGTATTGTTTGGAATTGATTGAGTAGAGATCAACAATATCTCAAATGGGGATATTGTAGCCAAAGGAATTGTTGATCATGCCTCCAAGGAGTACTATTTCTTTCACTTCATGTCATTCTCACTTCTAACATCATCACAGCTTCCATTTGAAGCTCATGAAGGTATAAACATTCCTTCACTTCCTATTGCAGTTTTAGTTTTAAATCTTGACATTTCTGATTTAGATTCAAAAGAGGAGTCATCCCAGTATGATCTAGAAATTTAGCTTACAAATCAAAGGGATCTAGATCCAGATCCATCATCTACCTCATTCCAACAGCCTAAATGGGCTAAGCAGCTCATAGAAATAGCTGGAGATGGTGCTGGGGATCCAGATGACAAAAGAAGAATGAGGTCCCAGTATCAGAACGAGAGTGTAGCACTGTCTCACACAAATCCTCTTCTTGGTGAGAGTTGTTTTATGATTCTTGGGTCATATCCTCAATCCTTTAGGGAGGCTTTCCATGATCCTATATTGAAGGCAGCCATGGACGAGGAGTTTGATTCGCTACATGAGAACAAAACCTGGGAGCTTATCCCCTTACTTCCATGAAGGAAGCTGGTACAGTGCAAATGGATCTACAAAACCAAAATAGTTGTTGATGGGACCATAACCAAGTACAAGGCTTAGTTGGTGGCAAAATGGTATCCTCAGGTCCAAGGCTTGGACTATAATGAGACATTCTCTCCAGTAGCTAGAATGGACTCCATCAGGCTGGTATTGGCTATTGCTGCTTCCAAGAGATGGGAAGTACACCACATGGATGTGAAATGGTGATTTGGAGGAGGATATCTATATGAAACAACCTAAGTCATTTATTGATGATCCTTCCTTATTCTGCAGACTGAGGAAATCACTGTATGGACTCAAATAATCCCCAAGGGCATGGTACTCCAAGATGGATGCCTTCCTCATCTCTCAGAATTTTGAAAGGTGAAAATATGATTACAATGTCAACATGAAGAAGAAGGAGAGGTTCTTGCTTCTAGTTGTATTGTATGTGGATGGATTTCTCATTCCTGGTAGCTCCGCTGCTGGATTGAGTAGCATCAAGTATGCTCTTAATAAAGCATTCACTATGACTTACTTAGGACTGTTAATACAATTCATTGGTCTTGAAGTAAGTCAAAAGACTTTTGGAATCATGATCTCACAGTCCAGGTATTCATTATAAATTCTTAAGAGGTTCCACATGGAGGATTGCAAGGAAGCCCCCTCCCCTTTCTTATCAGGAATCAAGCTTGAAGAAGGTGATTCCACACATTTCATGGACAACACTCTCTATAGACAGCTCATTGGAAGCCTTCTGTATCTCACTCATTCGAGACTAGACATATCCTATGCTGTGAGTGCTGCTGCCATATATTTGCAGGAGCCACATGAGCTGCACTGGAAGGAAGAAAAGAGGATCTTGCACTATGTGCAGGGTACTATTCATTATGGGATCCACTATGCTGCTAGAGAATAACTGGATCTCGCAGGATTTATAGACTTAGATTGGGTAGGATATGGAAATGATAGGAAATCCACCTCGGGTTTTTTATTCATGATTGGATCTAGGCCAATTTGTTGGTCCAACAAGAAGCAAGCAACCCTTGAACTTTCTTCAGTAGAAGCAGAGTATCAGAGAGCTGTGAATGCATCTATTCAGGAAGTTTGGCTGCATGGCATCTTCATAGAGTTCAGGATTCAGACTTCACCTACAGTAGATATTTATTGTGAAAAATAGAGTACAATCAGGATCTCTAGTGATTCTATTCAAAAGGAAAGGACAAATCACATAGAAGTTCACATGCACTACATTCGGGAACTAGTGTATGACAGAACCATCACATTGCACTACTATTCAATAGAGGATCATATTGCAAATATTTCTACCAAGTCTTTCACTGAAAAGAGATTTTCCTTTTCTCAAGTCCCTTTTGGGCATTAAGGCTTGATTCTCAGTTCCTATCTTGAGGGGGTTTTCCCCAAGAGATTTTCCTACCTCATTTGTATTATGTCTCATAGATTGTATATTGGGTGACCTATGGTTTTGTTACTAGGGCCCACAGTTGTCCAAGTTAGGATTCAGGGGGGTGTTAGGATTATTAATCCTCCCTTGTTCATACTTTCTATTAAATTAATTATCCTAACTTAGGAACCTAAATTAATTAATTGGGTCCACTTGGCCCAATAGGGACACATGTACCAATCATTGAAGTGTGGGGAATACTACTAGAGATTAAATTCCACTTACTGCATGTGCATGCATCAGTTAGGGTGCCTCCTAGACAATTCCATACATTTTAGGAGACACTGGGAGTCCCAGAACCAACCTACTCCAGTTAGTTGCTGTTAGCACTAGTTAGTCTTAGTTAGCTCCCAATTATAATCAGTTACTGCAAAGTCAGTTAGGATAGCACTACTAATGCATGGATCATGCATGGTTTCATGGGGAGGAGCGCGTTTCCTACCTACCACACTCATTTGTACTGATTTAACTAGATGTTAGTGGTTGTTGGAGTTATTAGTCATTAGGGAGTTGTCTATTTGGACTCCAATATTGATTGGGATACCTTGAGTTAGAGATTTAGTTAGATACAATATTATCCACTTGGAGGATTCAAATTCATTACTGATGCATTTAAATTCTACCTATATAAACTATTGTAACACCAGATATTATGATGATGAATATACTGTAAATTCCTGAGCAATACTTGTCTATTTGCTGTGTGGTTTATTTTCCTTAGTTTGTATGTTCATTCTCCATTCAATTTATGCAACATTATCAGAACTCCTTTCTTGAAGATCTAAATGGAATTCAAATTCTAATAGACCATAGGAGCTGGAGGGGATGCAAATCTAGTCATTAGGCTCAAATACAATTGTTCTGGCCACGTTAGCCCATGGTCATGATGATATGGTGTGGGATGTGCATAGGAGGAGGTGGCTCCGGACTGAGCCATCATCCGTGAGTAATCGGGGATGTTGTTTGGTTGTGCAACACTATGGGCATTTCCTATGGGTGGTGGCATCATAGGGGGTGCCACATAGTACCGAGGGTGTCGTGTGACAAAACCAATGACACCATCTGCAACATGGGATGCCCTTGGCATATCACAGTGAGAGGTACTGGCACAGGGATCATCTGGTATGATGGTGTATAAATATCCGGACTAAGCATAGATTAAGTCGAATTATTGAGGCTTTAAGATGGCCTCTTCCTCATATTGGGGTTACTCAGAGGTGATGCCCTTGGCTATGGGTGGGAGTAATGTTTTTAAAACCAAGCAAAGAAGATCCTGTGATCCAATTGGATCTTGCAAAATATACGTCGCCACCTCCACTAATGGATGTGGTCTATGATGTCGGTAGTTATATTTTGATGGCATGATAGAAGGATTTCCACTCCCTCATCATATCAGATGGGTAGTTGAAAGTACTGGAGGAGCATGGAGGAAAGTGAGAAGAAATCGGGGTAAGAGGAATGTGGCAATTCGATGTACCATTTCGCAGCAACACCTGTAAGTGTGCATTGTAATAGCCTCAGTCTGACGGAGTCATCCACAATGTTGTTTTATGAACACCATAAATGGAAAGACATGATATGGTTTTGGGGGTCCTTTCCTGCCTTTACCTCAAACTTTGGGATATCTGAAGGAATTTTGGTTGACATGTGAGGCCAATTAGGTTGATGACTGATGGGTTCATTCGTTAACCTAGCCAAATCTGGCAAGTTAAGATGATACATAAAGGGTAGATTAGACCCGAGGTTGGATCGGGATGGGCCGACAATGGAGCTGGAGTTTGCAGGAGTATGATGTGCATGGATGGATGGGGGTATATGAAGTTGAATTCCAATAGCAGGGATAGTCAGAATGGTGGTGGGAGGGCCACTTCCCCCAAGTATGTAGGTACAACAGGGATCGTGGTAGCTGGTGTGGGGCTGCCACTAATAGGTAGCGTACCTACAATAGCATGCGCAGTGGTGGTGGTATCACTGGAAGGGATACCCATGATGATGGGTGGCAAGGACATATGTCCACCACAAATTACCCCTCCGAAGAAGGTATTCATATTTGTGCCATCCATGGGGATAGATGGTTCATTGAATACATTAGGTTCGAAGTGGTAGGAGTCTGAATCAGAATTAGAGGTTGTGTTTCCTTTTGAAGGTGATGAGTGTTGTCGAAGAGGGTTCCGACGATGACGGTCCAAAGAACCAAGATGAGGGGAGCACCCCCTAAGTCAATGGGAATACGATGGTGAAGCAATGTTGGTTGTAGTAGTAATAGGTAATGAATTTGGACCTCGGTTTAAATCAGATTCCTATTGGTTCAAAAGGAGTCACTCGGCCACCAATATTGTCTGAAGACAGCACTTTAGTTTTCCTCATAGGTGGGAATATAATCAATCCGATGGGTTTTGGTGCCCATTTCACTTTGAAGGTCTTCTCAATGGCCAGCTACTTTGGATTTCCTATGGTACTCCTCACAATGATTTTTAGGGCGAAGCCCAAGTACTTCCCATAGTTGTTACGGATGAGACTTATGTCCCAAACCAAATGTTAGTAAGTAAATTTGGTTAATTTTAAGGTTTCACTCGGGATCAGGAACCAAGTGTGTTTGATTATTGGTGTGAGTATGTGTGCAGTTGTGTATGAAAAAATTTCTTTCAAATATGAAATAAATAAATAACAATGGATTTCCTGCAAGAAACAAGGAAATGGCTGTACCAAAGAAGGTATGAAAGGGAAAAGAAAATATGGACAAAGTGCAAGGAAGAAAAGAGTCTGAAATAGGTTCAGAAAACTAACTGTTAACTGACTATAAACCTGTGGTGCAACTATCCCAACTTTGTATCCTTCAAATCAAAGAGGGAGCGCTGGGCTCTCAACAAAGTGGAAATAAGTCCAGCTGTAGATCCATCGGTGCTCAACAAGGAGGACGCTATCACTGTGAGGCCCCCAATAGTGTCTCACTCCACGTAGCCTCCAAATTCACCTATTTTTAGTTAAAGAGAAAAATAGAGAAGTGGTTTCCTATTACTAAAACTTATTCCACCACTTGTCGTATCTCAGAAGACCCCGGAGGGTGATGATTGAGTAGAGGAGGAGGGTTCAAAGAAGTAGGTTAATTTTGAACTTATAAAATGCCGAAAAAGAATAAAAACACAAGCAATTGGCTCAAAAATAGACATGTCACACTTAACAAGTGAAAATCCATGACTGGGTCGCTCAAACAAAAAAACAAAGGCAACTAGGTCGCTCAAACAACAAAAATAGGTGCAACTTGGCCCTGTGAGGAAATTCACTCTTTATGGGGCTAAGGCCGTGACCTAGGTTGCACCTAACAGGATAAACTATGCGAATTGGTAGTGGGTTTTGGTCTGAAAGGTGCAACTTGGGTCGGATAGGGAAAAATCAAGAAAATAAATCTGACAGGGGCCGAGGGGGGCATGCACTGGTGTCATATAGGTTCGGATCGACTGTGTGGGGGTCCGATCAGTGACAACTATGAGTAAAAACAAAAGAAACACCCGTAAAACATGGGATCCAAGAGGATTGACCTAGTATGGTCGCCAAAACTGTAGCGGCATTTTCAGCCCTCGTACGTACAAAATAACCTCCCTTCTATCAATGGGACAGTAGGGTAGACTTCATAGAAGAAATCTACAGCAATAAACAATATTAGTAAAATGAAATCAATAATGAAATACAACTAAACTAAATAAAAACAAATACATGAAAATTATACCTTCCTTCTCTTGAAAATGGGCCACCGTGCCCGATCTTGTAAATGGTCTGCCTCTCCATAGGCTGGTTGGTACAGAGGATGTCTCAATGTATCCTATGGGAGATTGTAGGGTTACTGAATGATGGAAAAATTGATGTGAATTCTTTGAGAATAATGGTTTCTCACTGTACTGACGAAATTGAATAATGGAAAAAAGAGATAAGAATTTGCTGATAGAGACCTTCAGACTATTTTTATAATATGTTTTTAGGTTTTTTTACCTTTTCTCCCTTTTAGGGTTTTAGAGCCATAGTTATGGTCTTAAGCCCTTTTGGGGGGTTTTTATCCCTTTTTTGGGTTTTTAGCTCTTTTTTGGGGGTTTTGGCCCTTTTGTGGGGTTTTTCACCTTTTTTGAGAGAGAATGAAGGTAAACCATAGTTGTGAAGGTCAAAAGTTAGGGAAATTTGGTGGGAAAATGATGTATGTATGTGGTTTAGACCATGTAGAGCTAGGCGAACCATACATGGATGTGAAGTGTGCTTTTATAAATGAAGATATTAATGAAGAGATTTATATGCAGCAAATTGAAGGGTTTGTTTATAATAACACTTCTCATAAAAGGGCACTCTCAAATTGGGATCTAGTCCTCCTAGTGTCACTAAGATTCCCAGCTAGTTCCCCAATTGCATGGATGGTCCTTGCTGCCCATTTTGGTATTGTAGGATTGTTAGGATATGTAATTAAATCATCATTATCAGACATATCAGAATAAAAAAACTCATTAGTCTCTTCACTTACAATTAGAATTTGTGGTGATGAAGAGGACTCTCCAACTTCAACTGTTGCTAAAGTATTTTCTTCGAACTGAACACTTATTTCAATGAAATATTTGTTTTTTCTCAAGTTGACAAGCTTGTACCCTTTTAAATCTTTAGAATACCCAAAAAATAGGCACTCTTGACATTGGGGTTGCAAATCCTTCATCTTTTCAGCTAGAATTCTAGCCCAAGCCTTTGAGCCAAAAATCCTGAAAATGGGTCACATCTGGCTTGTGTCCCCTCCAAGATTTGAAAGGAGCAATACCATCAAGTTGGTTATGTGAAACCCTATTATGGATATAGGATGCACATTTTATAGCCATGACCCAAAACTTAGGTGGCACAGTTTTAACCTCCATCATGTAAGTTTCCATCTCCTTCAGTGATCTGTTCTTTCTCTCACCAACACCTTTTTGGTGTGGTGTGTAAGGAATATAATGATGCATCTAGATACCAGAATCTTTGTACTAATGGATAAAATCAGACTTGACATGCTCAGCACCATTTTCAAATCTGAGGATCTTGAGTCTCCTCCAAGAGTGGTTCTCAACCAATGCACGAAAGACCTTCAAGTGGTCAAAAAATTCAGACTTGTGCTTTAGGAAATAGACCCAACAATACTTGGAAAAGTCATCTATGAAAGTGAGTGCATATTTGGCTTGATTCATGGACATATGAGGAAATGAACCAACAATGTCACTGTGGATCAACTCAATAGGTGCATAGGTTCTCTCATGACTAGCTCTCTCATACTTGTTCTTTGGGTGTTTTCCTAGGATACAAACTTGACAGACTCCTTTAGAAAACTTGTTCTTTAGTAACCCTATGACCATATCTTTATCACTCAAATCAGAAATATATTTATAATTAAGATGGCCAAATATTTCATGCCAAATATTTCTTTCTTCATTAGCATGTGTAAGAAGAGCAGAGGGGTTTGAGTAGGGTAGAAAATGGGAAAGCATGTATACCTTTGAAGTGCGATCAACAACACCTTTTTCTATGACTTTACCATTTGAAATATCTGTGATTTCAACTTCATTAGGGGAGAATATGACTTTCTTTCGAGACCCATTGTGAGTCATCTAATACACTAACAAGTGATTAGAGACAAGAATTGGAACATACAACACATTATTGAAATTACCATGGTCAAGAACAATCCTTCCCTTTCCCATACTATCATTTAGAGAGTTATCTCATAAAACTATTGGTGGACCTTTAGACATGTCAAGAGAGGAGAATATATCCATTGTCAAAACCATGTGTCTAGAAGCTCCAGGATCAATGATGAATCTAGGTGATATTGAGGTGCAAGCAATCGAGGCATTTACTCTCTCCTTGTCTTCTGAATTTGATCCTCCTTCCCTCTTCTTTAAGCAATTAGGAAGGGATATTTTGTTCTTCTCTAGGAGTTGGGTCAACATGATATTTGATTTTTCATACAAGAGATATCTGGATGACAACCCTTACTACAGTATGCACACTTGCTCATTTCGCCTTTGTTCGTCTTCTTCTTGAAGTTCTTCTTGGAGCCTCAAGGATCCTGTTGAGACTTTGACTTGTCTCTCTTTTTCTTAGGTGGATTTTTATATTTTTTCGTTCTTTTTGAATCCACCTTTTAATATCCATCAACCAAAGCTTGGTCTTCGGAAGTTTTGATGGTTCCCATCATCACCAATTTATCTTTCTCATGGGTGAGGGATTCCATGAACTTAAAAATCCTAGGCATATTCCAGGTTTGAGCTTTCAATTTAGTGGCATGGAAGGTCAAAAAAAACACTGAATAGTCAGGACCAAGCTTTGAGAGTATGGTCAATACTAGTTTCTCTTCCTTCTTTTCAATCCAACATAGTTTTAGCTACAAAACAAGGGCCTTAAACTTGGAAAAGTAGAGTTGGAATGATTCGAAGATAGTGGGACTCAAGGAGATCAATTCATTCTCGATTTGATGTCCTCTTATCTCACATGTATTTCCAAAAATATCTTCAAGCTTCTCCCACACCTCATTAGGATACGTCAACGAATCAAGATGAAAGAGGAGGTCTCTTGAAATGCTCAAGAACAAAATACCATAGGCCTCATCCACTACTGGAAAATGAGATATTCGTGACCAAAAAAATGACCAAAATCCGCATATCAATGACCACTTTTGGTTTGGAGATCGCTGGTGGCTAATTTACGGTCTTTTATTACGCGACCAAAATTGGTCATTTTTATTTTGGTCATTTATAGCTTGTCAGTTGGTCATTAATTTGGTCATATGTTTGGTCATTAATTTGGTCATATATTTGAATCAATGACCAAATCTATGACCACATTTATAACCAAATTAATGACTACATGACAAACTAGAATATGACCAAATTTTGTTGCATAATAAAAGACCGTAAATTAGCCACCAAAACTGCCTTTTGGTCATTGATATGCAAATTTTGGTATTTTTTTGTCATTTATATCTTATTGTTTGGTCACGTATATTTCAATTTTTGGTCATTTAATATGGAAATTTTGGTCACTAATCTCAATTATTGGTCACTAATTTAGTCATTTTTAGTCGTTTTGTGTGGTTATAATATTTTAGTAGTTTTAATGGTGTCTATTGTTATCAATATAATTTTTTAATATGATATGATGTTTAAATTAAAAAAAGAACCATACATTATTTATCATCATCTAATACACACATGAATTATGCAATGTCACCCTAATTAGTTAATTACAAAACTTATAAATAGAATAAAGTATAACCATATGAGTTTTAAAACCACACAAATTATATTATATGAAATTTCAAGTATTACAATAAATATGAGTTTTCTCAAAAACTCTCTCCATATAACTTTACATAAAAATCATCTAGTACATCGATGACTTTTCAAAATATTACAATGGCTAAACCATCCCACTTGTACTTGATTGTTAGGCCATACTTAGATCCCGCGACAGCTTCAAAACCATACTTAACAGCTTGAAACCCTCAGCAATAGGCTCTTCATACTCAATGGAAAAGCCTCAGCAGTAGGCCCTTCATACTCAATGGACCACTTAGTTAAGCTCACCCCTGCAAAATCCAATAAAAAATTCTCACTTGTAAGTAGAAAAACAATGAACTGTAAAGTAGAAAAATAGTGAAGCAAATTATTTATAATGTTCAACAGTTAACAACAGTAACCAAGATCATGTGCAAAATAGGAAAATCTAATCTAACAAATTCAATTGAAGAATTGGTTAATTAAACTTGAAAGGCTAAATCTACACTATTTAGTACCTAAGCAAAATGAAGAATATAATTTAAATCTAGTATATTTTAAAAAGTGTAGCGAATAGAGAAATAACACCATCTACAATTAGGCTGACTCTGAACATAAATAAGTTTGTCTGAATCAAAAGAAAAAGCACTCTAATAAGCATGAAAAGTAATTGACAATCATGGTAAGTTTTTTCCTCACCTTTTCAGCCACGACACTTCCATTCACTCCAGCATTCTTTGCAACTAATTTCAATGGGTTGCTTAAATCCCATTTAACAATTCCTACATCAATCTGTGAGCACCTAAAAGGCCAACACAATTTAAATCCCATGTAATAACAAGTTGCAAAAGATTAAAAAAATGGAATTTTGTGTACACATAATATTTCTACGTTCAACAAATAATATCGACTATAAAACATGGCTCTGGAATCTTTTTCTCATTGTTTTCAAGTGTATCTTTGATAGCATCAACCTTTGAAGCAAGCCTCAATAGACAACACCCGCCACCAACAACAATGCCTTCCTCAACAACTGTCTGTATACAGTCATGGTTGTAAATTAACTTAAACTTTCTCCATCATTTAAGTACATAACAACTCTGAATCTATATTAGGTCTTTATGCGGAAGTTTAACTCCTTGATTACAAACAATAGATTATTTTGAAGTGGCCTGTCAAATATATACAATTCAATGTAGAATTAATTGTCTGTTCATGGAATATGAAGAGAACACAATATATGTATAGTTGAGAACTTGTGTGTGTGTGTGTGTGTTCTCTTCTCTTATGCCCTTGCATACACTACCAATTTATGATCCCCTATAAACTAACCACGTTTATCAAGGAAGTTGTAGGATTTACCAGTACCATGATCAGTTGCAGATTGTTGAAGGGAAACCTCAAGCATCCTGAATGCTTTAGCCACATCACAACTTTCAGCCTACACAAACCACCTATGTTAATAATGACTTGTATTATTTCAAGCTTCAGGCTGTCATCTACTGAATTATCTTGAGAATCTGTTTTGCATGTAACAAATAAAATTTAATTTAATAATTTATGTTCTACTATATCTTGAGACACCAACAAATGGATTATAGAAATAGATTGGTAAATAATAAATATAATGTACAAAGAGATCATATGACCTTTCTTTTTTTCCCACCTCCGGCCAACATCAAATCCTTCTTATGTTGATTTGAAGAAGTTTTATCATTGGGGCTTTCCTCCACTGAAATAGATGTTGGTTGATCTGAATTAGCTTCACTGAACTCTGTCATTTCAGTATCTTCCCCATCTGAAATAGATATTATCCATGGTATGGTAGATGTTTGGTTCTCAGATGCTTCTGCCAATCCCTCGTAGGTCTATGGTGAATCCCCTGTTGTTTTGAGATCTCAAAGCTGTATCATCCTATGTTGCCTATGTAGCGTAAGTTTTGAAAAAAACACCCTAAATTTTTTAAAGAGAACATGGTATTGAGCTGGGAGGTCGTAAATGGCCATGGGAAATCCCCCCATGTTTTGGAAAATTACCAAATTACTATATTCACCCACACTTTTTGGGAAATCACTATGTCTACACCCATAATTGTTTTTAACTATGCAAATTTTCCAACCTGATCAATCACAACTTTCACAAAAGAAAATCCACACATAGTTATGATCCACTTACAACTACTGGAGTATCCAAAATTTATGCCACAGAAATCTCAAGAAATATCAAAGCAGCAGCATAGAAAAAGAAGGAAGACAAGTGTAGAGCGTAGAGCTTGGCGTATATTTATCTCAGGGTATCACATCCTTGTTTTCATCTAATACAACATTTTAAATGTTTTACAAATTTATGAAATAGGTTTCAATTCATAAAATACGAAATTCAACAAGACCATGATGCAAAGGAGAACCTTTACAGTGCCGGTGGTGATCACTGCTGGATTAGAAATTTAGAAGGCAATGAATGGTCCAGTACTTATTTTAAAAGAGATTTTCTGTTCTGTGCTATAGTAGCTCTTTTACCCATGTGATTCTCAATAAGGAACTGTATATTAAGAAAGGATTTTTATGCAGTTAATCAATATTTATTGTTACTTTGAAGTTGGCACTTTCTTCTTCTACTAGAGCTTCTATACGAAGACAATGGTATGCATGTATGCAATTCAATCCATCATTTAAATTTTCTAAACTAGTCAGACCCAAGACAAGAAATCTTAGAACTCTATTGATTATTATAAACCTAATCTTCTTTTATGAAAAATGTTCTACATTTCAATGGCTCTGGTTACTTCTTTCTGGTGCGTGCTTGATTAATATGGTCTACATACATGGCAATGTAGAACCACCCTAAAAGACAATATTGACAAAGACAGTCCTGAGTCCTCGTTTTTCAAACCTTCCTATAACAATTCCATATCTGAGATGAAGCACATGGCAATGTAGAACCACCCTTAAAGACAATATTGATAAAGACATTATTGAGTCCTCATTTTTCAAACCTTCCTATAATAATTCCAGATCTGAGATGAAGCAGCAAGCAGTTTCTTGAAGGGAGGCACCCTTCTATACTCATTCAAAGGGAAGCATCCTCGTTCATGTTGATTCAGAAGGAAAATGTCAAATGGAAAGAGAGCAGAGAGAACCATTATTCCCTCGTTTCTTAGTTTTAAACTAGAGCATCCTGACATAGGTGTTTAACCATGAAACCTGTATCCTAACGGGCACAATTATGAAGCCAAAGCATAAGAATAAAGATGCAAGAGGTTTTTTGAGCAAATAGTGAATCGCTTTAGACCAAGATAGGGACTCAGTTGGAAAGTGGAATTAGAAGGAGCAAGACTGTAATGCAGTTCATCTCCCAAAACAGAGACTTCACAAGTGTGGCCCAACCTAAGCACATGTGAATGGAAAAGGAAAATATCACATCAAAAGTAGCTTGCAAAATTTGGATCCTTAACAAATGTCAAATTTATATAAAGTTACAAACAAAATGAAATCAAGTCCCAAAAGCATCTCAATCTCTTAGGCATTGCTTCCCTTCTGGGGTATAGTTTACCTATAGCATTAGTGCCTGGTACCGATTTTCTATGAAATGGGAGCGATCCCATGAAAACCAAATCAATGGCAGTGGTTGGGAACTAAGTCACTATGAAGTGTTTAAGGAAAATAAATCTTATCAAGGTTTAGCAAATGTTACTATAAATAAATTAGGAAAAATAGAGGTTTAGCAAGCTTGCTATTATCTGGCATTATATATCAATTTGGTGTCTGATTAGGACGACCTTAAAATTAGATTATAATTATTATTATTATAAAAGCAATCTTAGGTGAATGATATCCATACAAATTACCTGAGTTTGATCACCCAAATTCACAACAATAGCATTAGGCAAAGGATCAACAGTTATCCATTTCCCATCTCTAAGAACTTGAAGACCTCCAACTTCATCTTGTATCAGAAGTGTAATTGCACCCATGTCAGAATGTGCTTGCAAACCCAGAGTAAGCTCTGGCTGAGGGCATGGTGGATAATAGTTGATGGTAATATTCCAATAGGGTTCTCCAATTATATCCTGGATATAGGAAGATGAAAGAACAATGCTTTTAGATATAACAGTAAGCAGCCTTTCAACAAGCAGCTTCATTTGCTCGCTATACTTCTGGAAAGGAGAGGAATTGCAGCAAATCTCTTTTGCAACACCAACCTTATTAATGGGCTTTGCAGTAAAGGCAAGATGGAAGAAGCAAGTAAACTTGTAGAAGAACTGCTTGAGAGGGATTTACTTCTTGGCATCAATACTGACAGTAGATTATGCTCTGAATATTTTAGAAGATTGAATTCCGTGGGAACTGATAATTTGTTTATTGGGCCAGAGCTTGAAATCTCGTTTGTTGATTTAATCAAAAGGATTTACCATGAAGGAAAGATAGAGGAAGCAGCAACTATATTAACGGAATTGGAATTAAAGAATCCAGCTTCTGGTATTTCAAGTTGTACTGTGCAACTTGATAGGTCAGTCAATGATGATGACATTGATACAACTTCCATGCTGACAGCTAATACAGATGAAGAAATTCCAAAGGAGGTTTTGGCCACTCATGTCAGTTCACAGGATATGGAATCTATCATCAGGCTTTGTAAGGAAGGTAGAATGCAAGATGCATTGATGTTTTATGATGAAATGATTAAAAAGGGGCTAGTGCCAAACTTTAAGACTTTTAGTGTTCTCATTAGGTCACTTGACACAAATGACCTATAATATATATAGGTCAACTGGTGTGGAATGCTTAGATTTAGCTTTGGAATCTGTTTCAGGTATGCCGGTGTATTTTTATTGTAGATAGCTTTCTTATCTTTGCAACAATAGAGTACAATGCTATTTTTACAATAAAAAAGTGCTCGCAAAAGCAACCCTTTTGGCCTGTTGGCCTGACAGTGAAAATACATGTGTCATAGTGAACATGTGATAACCCTCAGAAGGAAGATAATTAAATCTTGATCTTAAATGAGGTACCTGGTGTTGACTAGGGATTAAAATACAGCTGTTGCAACCATACCTGTAGGTGTAGAGGTTGCATAGCACAAGATAGAAGCCCAAAACTTGTCATAGTAACCCAAAAACAAGAAACCCTAACTCATATTATGTAGCCAAAAGTGCAAGGACTGTACTCAGTTTACCCTTCCAAAATTATAGCAAACTTTTGAAGTCACTAAGGTATCAAAACCTGCACCAAAATGAGAAGTGCTCATGGCCCCATTCTTGCCTCACACTGTCAGACGCACACCCCATAGACAATATAAAAGCACATTCCAAACACTGTATAGACTTGCAAAGATGTGAAATCTACAAAACATGAAGTAAAAATTAGTCCCAACTCCTGAGAACCTGTTGATGCTTTTTTGGAAGATGGAACCAGTTCCAGACCAGGCTGCCACCACCCTAGGCCAGTCTAGTGTAAAGGGTCTTCAAAACAACACCTAGAACTCAGAAAGTTACCAGTGTAAGATAGCAGACAAACAAATTGGAGCTACCGAGAATCTCTTAGAGCCTCACATTGCCCCCAATAAATTAAGACAGTGAAAAACTCCAAATGTGGTCCTCTTCTCCCTAGTCTCCATTTCTTAGGTTTTTGGGCAGGAGGAGGGGCATGGTCAGGAGCAAAAGAGAGGATCTTCTTTTAGTCTTCATCTGTATGCATATGCATCTATCTAAGATAGTCACAGAATAACATGTTTAGTAGAGTAAGAAAGGTAGGATATCGGTTGCAAGAAACCTCCTTAAAGATTCCTTGGACAAAGGTTTAATTCCAGATGTGATTACCTACAGGGATTTGATTAAGGCACATTCTGAGGAAGGAAATATATAGGAGGCCTATGAAATTCTTGATAACATGATAGGTTGTGGAATTGTGCCAGACAACTCTCTCTATAACACTGTCATTGACAGACTTTGCAATCAATCGAAATTTGATACTGGTATGAAACTCTACAATGAAATAGAAAGGAAAGGCATGCTCCCAAGTATTAGCAGTTACATGTCACTTATCAGAGTACTCTTAAAAAATTGCAGAAAGGAGGAGTTTAATGAGATTCTGAACAGCACCTATGTAAAAGAATTGGCTTCTGATGTCAGAACTTGCAATATGCTGATTGATTGTTTATGCATGGAAGATGCAGATTTTGTCATGTATTTGTATGACAGAATGGAGGTGAAAGGTGTTGCACCTAATGCTTCTACATACAATGCTTTCATTGGTGGACTTTGCAAAGTAGGAAAGGTAGATATGGCATTGAAGATGCATTTGAGAATGCAGAAAATGGGTTTTCTGCCTGTTATCGAAAGCTTCACCACCCTTATGAATGGTATTTGAAAGAAGGGCAGTTTGGAAGAGGCTAATAATATTTTTAAACTAATGCTAGAGAAAGGTTTAGTTCCTAATGTTCAGATTTACAATAAGATGATAATTTCAAACTGTGAAAGGGGATGCATAAAGGGAGCCTTAAAACTGCATTATAAAATGCAAGATAAGGGGTTATTACCAGCGCTGGAAACTTATCACTTGCTTATTTATAGACTTTGCAAAGAAAGGGACACAGATGGAGCTCTAACGATTTACAATGAAATGGAGGCCAAATCTATGTTGCCAACTGTCTCTAGTTGTTCATTCGTCCTTGATCTCTTATGCAAAGAAGGGAGGGTGAAAGGATCATGCAAGCTTTTAAAGGCAGCATTGAAGAAGGGAATTGTGGCAGATGAAGTTGTTTGTGCAATAACTATTAACAAGCTGCAGAACCTTAGATATACAAGCGTCAAACTGTAAAAGCTAAACAATATTAATAGAACATTAATTTCCCAATCAAACCAGAATAGTATTCATATTATGCCAAGGCAATTTACTATTAAAGAAAAGTTACCTTTATTATCATGTCAGGATACTTTTCTGCAAGGTCTTCAATACTAGTGCCACCCTTTCTGTATGAAATGATAACCTGTATCAACAAAATTCAATCAGGGTTCTAAGAATTTGTAAACCAAATGGCACACATCCATCCAGTCTAAATTTCAAGCAACCAGATAAGTCAATGAATTTGGAGATTAAAGAAAAATTCAAAAGAGGAAGATTACTGTTACTTAAAGATATTCCCATGCTAAATAGTAAATTGTTCTTATCAGCGGAAGCTAAGTAAAAAGTGGCAGTACAGGGTGGCAGGTGCAGGGGGGTACTCACTCACCACGATGGAGAAGAAGTAATCAGGTTTTCTTGGGGATTGGGAGTCACCACCAATAACTATGCGGGGAGGTGTATGCCTTGTTTTCTAGAAACAGAATATGTTAAAAACCTTAGTATATGACAAATAACAATCTTTGAAGACTCCTTGCATTTCATTAAACAAGCGAGAACCACCAATAACTATGCGGAGGTGTATGCCTTGTTTGTAGAAACAGAATATGTTAAAAACCTTGCTATATGACAAATAACAATCTTTGAAGACTCCTTGCATTTCATTAAACATGCGAGAAGCCACACTGCAAGGTATGGGCTGGGAGGAAATGATGCAGAATCTGCAAGCGGGCATGAAGATGATGCTCTCTTTGGAGATCTGTTTTCAGAGGCTAGCAGGCAAGTAGTCATCTCTGATGGACATGAACAGCCCTGCTCTGCAAATGACAGTGTTTCTGACTCCAGTAATATTCCTTTACAAGGAGCTGTTGAAGTGCTTAGTTTTATTAAAGAGTGCATTTTTTCTCCAGATTGGCATTCTTCTATTTACAAAGAAGCCTCTCACCAACTTAATGAATAAAATGTCAGTGCTCTTTTACGAATGCTACAGTCACAGCTTTTAGTTGATGAAAGAATGGAGGGGTCTAGTGTTTCAGATATGTCCTATGAAAAACACTTGAACATTTTCACAAAACATGCTTTAACATGTTACATGAACTTGTTATGAGGCTTGCCTTATCCATCAAACTTGAAGAACACCTAGTAAATTAAGTTCTGAAGGTAGAGGATGGTAAATCAATAATATGTTTAGTCCTTTTGGTAAAGGTCTATTTTTTTAGTTCTAGATAGCCTCTGGTTTAGATGAGCATATTCCCATTAATAGGTTTGTTAGCACTGGAAATGCACAAACAATCTGTTTATGATTTTTCCTATATTAGGAATCAAAATCCTTTTGAAGTTTTGTCTTTGAGCACCTAATTCTTGACTATTAAGCCTTTGTAAATCTGTTTATTGCAGTTAATAAAATTTTAACTAGGGAGCAACATGACCTGTTAGCTAAGAGACTACATAATGAGGACTTCAATAACTCTGTCATTCATTGAGAATCGTTTAAAATGCTTGAGTTGTTGGGATTGATTTATATGTGAGTATTGTACATGTCATTTTGTTCATATTTGTCCTTTTTTCTCTTACATTCAGTTATTTTTTAGATGTACTGCATATTGCATTTTAGGGGCTGCTGAATGCCATGCAGTAGAGATAAAAGGAGAACTCCCTTTTTTGAAGAAACTCTGTAATGGTGGTAACTTTTTGCAACTCTTTTTATCAGTAATTCTATGGCTAGTGTAGCTAAAATGGGAAAAGACCATGAAATCTAAATTTTCTAACCTCAATACAAAACCATTTGTGAGTCAAAATGAAAGGGACTAACTAAATAACTATAGACACCAACATCTGTGTTTGACTTTGAACTCTTTTAACAGTTCATAATTGGAACTTTTTATAGATTACATGGTATTGTCTGTAAATATGGTATCTTTATTTTTGGAATAGGACTAGCTTAAGTGCAAGAAAGATATACAAATTGATTATGTTCTAATTTGGAACCAGAACACATTGGATGTAAAACAATTATTCCTAAGGACACAAAGAAAAAGAAGCTTACTATAATAGTGCCAGAGCATAAGCCCTGATTATGCTTTACTGAGGTAAGATAACATAATTATATATTTGTACCGAATTTTGTTATTTTCCTTCTTGTTGCTAGAGTTGTAGGGAAAAGTGGACCAATGTAGAAAGCAATTTTAGAGATTTTTAATCTAATCACTAGATATGGAGTGCAGGTTGAAAAGAGCAATTTAGGCCAGTTTAATCCAGGTTTCAGGACAACTTAGTTCCAACAAAACACGAGCTAATTAAACGAAATACAAAAAAATTACCAAGTTTAATATAAAATCCTAGCAACCTTAAATGGCAGACTATTATCTAGGGAACTAGAAGGAAAAGAAGAAAAGGCATTCATTCCAATGGACTTTTAACATTAACTCATATTAGAATGGGATGCCAAATGGAAAATATTAGTAAACTTTTTCTTAAAGTTAACTAATCTACCTCTCAAAGTGTCTCTCGGACAAATTACACCATTTCCTTTCCAATTACAGCTATAGGAAGATTGATAACAATGCATTGGAACAATAATATTTAATAGATGATGTTTCAATCTAAGAATATTTATTTGCACAGATGAATGCTCCTTGTGTAAAATAGACATTTGAATTAAGAGATATATTCTCTGGAGCCACTTCCAGAGTAACATTGATTTTGTTAATATATGCTGGATCATCCTTCTAAAAGGTTGCCACACAAAACCTCAAAAGTTATATGATCCTTGAATACTATAAGTTAAGGGGTTGTGGTGACAAGATCCTGTGATATGTAATACTCTAGGGCACCCAATTTATCACTTCAGTGGGCATCTTGATCATCAAGGCATAGCACTTACCCTGCCTGTATATCATCAGGAACTCTTGGAGCCAATTAACTCCTTTCTTTTGTATGATGTCAAAATAGCCGGCCTTCCTTCACCATCTATAAATAACACTAGCCAAGATTGTAATTAAATGTCAGACTTCATGTGGGTTGTAGGCATTGGACCAGCTAATACAAATTGAATTTGTAAGGATGGATCAAGAAACTGCAAGTGTGTGGCAGAGCTTAGAATTCAAAGATCATATTTTTAGCTTATCACTATTTCCTTGGGATGTCAAAGGTGTATGATTGTTTTGAACGAATCCCATCTGGACGACACTTTGGAGCTCATTATCCCAGACATGTGATAACTGCAAATGTTTTACAATTTATATTCAATACCTTTAAAAACAGGAAGAATGTCAACTACTGGTTCCTAATAATACTAGACCAATATTTAGAGTAGGGAAAGGGGAAGCACATAAATATATTAGAACATACTTCAGTGGTAAGCTCACTAAGTCGTTAGCATATGCAGTGTTTAAAGGTACCTGTACATTAACATCTCCATAACCATCAATACATGCTATTTGAGCATTAATTGTCCTTCTAAGTGCTTCAGCTTGATTTACTATACCATGCCCCTCTGTTCCAATTTGAACAAGCCCTTGTTGGGGATGATGAAGCTGGGGATATGATGTACTAGTGTCAGAAGCAAACACCATAGTTGGCGAAGAGCCTTGTGATTGAAGCATCTATAAACAGAGAACTCAACAATGAGGCTTTTCTAATAAGCATTTAATGTACAATTTCCACAAAATGAATGAAGGAGAAAAGTTTGTTAGTTGTTATTCTTTTTTTACTGAAATAAAAAACTGGCACACATAACTAAGAACTGAAGAGTGCCACTAAAATATTTAGAATTCACAAATAAATATTCGAGCAAATATCTAACATAAAATCAATGTGTTCCAAACACGGCTCCATGCCATATTAAAGACATGTAGAACATGTTTTTCTTTGAGATTTAGATAAGGCCTGTAAATTGACAGGACTTGCATCTTTAGCAAGAATTCCTTCGACATTGAATTCCATCCGGGGGTTAACAGCTACAAGTTTCATTGATAAAAACTGCAAGAAACAAAATCCCCACCAAATAAGAATAATGCACAGTATAACGACAAGAGGTTAAACAAGTATCGGGAACTGGGTGAAATATCTTTGGCATCTTACCTCAACTTGCCATTGCAATGACTATACATAGTTTATTATTTCATCAAGCATCATGGCTTTCCCAGTGACCTGCAAACATAATCCTCTATTCAAATGTGCTGCATGAAAAATCCATTTTGCAAAGCAGTCAATATGATCTGAGAAAAATAAAACACAGATGCTGTGCACTACCTTACTACATCCAGGAACAAGGTCCTGCAGAAACTTCATCCTTTCACTAATTTTTTCTCTCCTCGCCTGTCACACAGATAAGCTTAATTTTATACATCCAAGCAACTCGATGCATAGACACAAACATAATGTATCATCCTATAGAAGTTAAAAACAACTGGAACACTTACTCTCTCTGCAAGGCTGTGACTATTAGTGGCTTGGCCTTGCCTTGCTCTGACATGGATATAGTCTTCTTTAGGTGGTTCGGAAGTTTGGATATTATCTTTTTCTTGTTTTGGACTGCCTTCACCTGTATTTGCACTAGCATTCAATTCTACCTTATATTTTACATCATCCTTCTCCTTCACACCCTCTACAGTTTTATACTTCATGCCTTTCAACCCATCTACCACCTCAGTAATCTGTCAAGAAGAATAACATATTTTTCAGATAAAAAAGTCAATGTAGAAGATTTATTTCATGTCCTATTCTTCAGAATCCACAACCAATGCACACGGTGCCTTTCAACAAGAAAATATATGAAAGCCTAAGCTCATCGAACTGCTTCTAAATTGATGAAATCACTAAATTTAAACCCTAACCAGCCCAAACTGACAGTACGAAATAGTCAAGTAACATGTATACAACGACACCCAAAGATTTGAGCTGCCGGTATCAAATATGACAGTAAATTTCTGAGCTGGGGTTCCAATTCCAATCTCTCCAAAATACTGGGCGTCCCTCAATGACACGTAATCGCCCTTGTTAGAGTCGAAACCCTGACCCCTTGGAGACCAAACATCCTAACGAGTGCGTAGCATGACAACCTTTACGCACTGAAGCCTTAGCCACACGTCTGGATTTAGGATCCAGTGATATAAGCTAACTGACAATGAGGATATAAAAAATATATTAAAATCCATTTCGAACCTAATAACACCACCAAGGAAACCCTCAATGAACCCAAATCTGATAATTTCAACAATTGAAGATGGATTTTTTATACCAATAGAAAATAGAAAAAATCACTGACCTGTTCATCGAAAAAATCACTGACCTGTTCTTCTTTGATGGGCTGAGCTTCAGCCTGTATCAAGACTTGATATGTCTCACAAGAGAGAATTTCAAGAATTACCTGACAAGCTGAAGACATGTGTCTATTTATCAATAGAGAATAAAAAAAAATATGGTGAAATAGTGTAGCTAAACGGGGAAAAGACCATGAAATCTAAATTGTCTAACCTCAATACAAAACCATTTGTGAGTCAAAATGAAAGGGACTAACTAAATAAATATAGACACCAACATCTGTGTTTGACTTTGAACTCTTTTAACAGTTCATAATTGGAAATTTTTATAGATTACATGGTATTGTCTGTAAATATGGTGTCTTTATTTCTGGAATAGGACCAGCTTAAGTGCAAGAAAGATATACAAATTGATTATGTTCTAATTTGGAACCAGAAAACATTGGATGTAAAACAATTATTCCTAAGGACACAAAGAAAAAGAAGCTTATTGTAATAGTGCCAGAGTATAAGCCTTGATTATGCTTTACTGAGGTAAGATAACATAATTATATATTTGTACCAAATTTTGTTATTTTCCTTCTTGTTTCTAGAGTTGTAAGGAAAAGTGGACCAACGTAGACAGCAGTTTTAGAGATTTTTAATCTAATCACTAAATATAGAGTGCAGGTTGAAAAGAGAAATTTAGGCCAGTTTAATCTAGGTTTCAGGACAACTTAGTTCCAACAAAACACAAGCTAAATAAACGAGATACAAAAAACTTACCAAGTTTAATATAAAATCCTAGCAACCTTCAATGGCAGACTATTATCTAGGGAACTAGAAGGAAAAGAAGAAAAGGCATTCATTCCAATGGACTTTTAACATTAACTCCAATTAGAATGGGATGCCAAATGGAAAATATCAGTAAACTTTTTCTTAAAGTTAACTAATCTGCCTCTCAAAGTGGTCCTCAGACAAATTACACCATTTCCTTTCCAATTACAGCTATAGGAAGATTGATAACAATGCATTGGAACAATAATATTTAATAGATGGTGTTTCAATCTAAGAATATTTATTTGCACAGATGAATGCTCCTTGCGTAAAATAGACATTTGAATTAAGAGATATATTCTCTGGAGCCACTTCCAGAGTAACATTGATTTTGTTAATATATGCTGGATCATCCTTCTGAAAGGTTGCCACACAAAACCTCAAAAGTTCTATGATCCTTGAATACTATAAGTTAAGGGGTTGTGGTGACAAGATTCTGCGATATGTAATACTCCAGGGCACCCAATTTATCACTTCAGTGGGCAGCTTGATCATCAAGGCATAGCACTTACCCTGCCTGTATATCATCAAGAACTCTTGGAGCCAATTAACTCCTTTCTTTTGTATCATGTCAAAATAGCCGGCCTTCCTTCACCATCTATAAATAACACTAGCCAAGACTGTAATTAAATGTCAGACTTCATGTGGGTTGTAGGCATTGGACCAGCTAATACAAATTGAATTTGTAAGGATGGATCAAGAAACTGCAAGTGTACAGCAGAGATTAGAATTCAAAGATCAGATTGTTAGCTTATCACTATTTCCTTAGGATGTCAAAGGTGTATGATTGTTTTGCACGAATCCCATCTGGACGACACTTTGGAGCTCATTATCCCAGACATGTGATAACTGTAAATGTTTTACAATTTATATTCAATACCTTTAAAAACAGGAAGAATGTCAACTACTGGTTCATACTAATACTAGACCAATATTCAGAACAGGGAAAGAGGAAGCACATAAATATATCAGAACATACTTCAATGGTAAGCTCACTAAGTCGTTAGCATATGCAGTGTTTAAAGGTACTTGTGCATTAACATCTCCATAACCATCAATACATGCTATTTGAGCATTAATTGTCCTTCTAAGTGCTTCAGCTTGATTTACTATACCATGCCCCTCTGTTCCAATTGGACAAGCCCTTGTTGGGGCTGATGAAGCTGGGGATATGATTTACTAGTGTCAGAAGCAAACACCATAGTTGGCGAAGAGCCTTGTGACTGAAGCATCTATAAACAGAGAACTCAACAATGAGGCTTTGCTAATAAGCATTTAATGTACAATTTCCACAAAATGAATGAAGGAGAAAAGTTTGTTAGTTGTTATTCTTTTTTTAATGAAATAAACAAGTGGCACACATAACTAAGAACTGAAGTGTGCCACTAAAATATTTAGAATTCACAAATAACAATTCGAGCAAATCTCTAACATAAAATCAATGTGTTCCAAACACGGTTCCATGCCATATTAAAGACATGTAGAACATGTTTTTCTTTGAGATTTAGATAAGGCCTGTAAACTGACAGGACTTACATCTTTAGCAAGAATTCCTTCGACATTAAATTCCATCCGGGGGTTAACAGCTGCAAGTTTCATTGATAAAAACTGCAAGAAACAAAATCCCCACCAAATAATAATAATGCACAGTATAACGACAAGAGGTTAAACAAGTATCAGTCACTGGGTGAAATATCTTTGGCATCTTACTTGAACTTGCCGCTGCAATGACTGTACATAGTTTATTATATCATCAAGCATCATGGCTTTCCCAGTGACCTGCAAACATAATCCTCTATTCAAATGTGCTGCACGAAAAATCCATTTTGCAAAGCAGTCAATATGATATTTCAAAAATAAAACATAGATGCCGTGCACTACCTTACTACATCCAGGAACAAGGTCTTGCAGAAACTTCATCCATTCACTAATTTTTTCTCTCCTCGCCTGTCACACAAATAAGCTTAATTTTATACATCCAAGCAACTCGATGCATAGACACAAACATAATGTATCATCCTACAGAAGTTAAAAACAACTGGAACACTTACTCTCTCTGCAAGGCTGTGACTATTAGTGGCTTGGCCTCACCTTGTTCTGACATGGATATAGTCTTCTTTAGGTGGTTCGAAAGTTTGGATATTATCTTTGGCTTGTTTTGGACTACCTTCACCTATCTTTGCACTAGCATTCTGTTCTACCTTATATTTTACATCATCCTTCTCCTTCACACCCTCTACAGTTTTATACTTTATGCCTTTCAGCCCATCTACCGCCTCAGTAATCTGTCAAGAAGAATAACATATTTTTCAGATAAAAAAGTCAATGCAGAATATTTATTTCATGTCCTATTCTTCAGAATCCACAACCAATGCACAGGGTGCCTTTCAACAAGAAAATATATGAAAGCCTAAGCTCATCGAACTGCTTCTAAATTGATGAAATCACTAAATTTAAACCCTAACCAGCCCAAACTGACAGTACGAAATAGTCAAGTAACATGTATACAATGACACCCAAAGATTTGAGCTGCCGGTATCAAATATGACAGTAAATTTCTGAGCTGGGGTTCCAATTCCAATCTCTCCAAAATACTGGGCGTCCCTCAATGACACATAATCGCCCTTGTTAGAGTCGAAACCCTGACCCCCTGGAGACCAAACATCCTAACGAGTACGTAGCATGACAACATTTACGCACTGAAGCCTTAGCAACATGCCTGGTTTTAGGATCCAGTGATATAAGCTAATTGACAATGAGGATATAAAAAATATATTAAAATCCATTTCAAACCTAATAACACCACTAGGGAAACCCTCAATGAACCCAAATATGATAATTTCAACAATTGAAGATGGATTTTTTATACCAATAGAAAATAGAAAAAATCACTGACTTGTTCTTCTTTGATGGGCTGAGCTTCAGCCTGTATCAAGACTTGATATGTCTCACAAGAGAGAATTTCAAGAATTACCTGACAAGCTGAAGACATGTGTCTATTTATCAATAGAAAATAAAAAAAACTCTCGTGAAAAAATCTTGAGTGTTCTTCATTAATGGATAGCGCCTCTTCCTGTATCAAGATCTGAAGAGGACAATGGTTTTAATAGACTTTTTCTTCTCCCATCAATTAAAACTAGAAGAATAATTCACACTTACAACCTCAACTGAAAGAGATACATTTTCCCTCCAAAGGTATCAACTGAAAGACATGCATTTTCCCGCCAAAAGTTTTCAATGGACATATCTTTTTGATATCTTAGTTTTTGTATTTTGTTTAATTTTTTATTAAGATTATTCATTGTATTTTAATTAATATTGTATATTACAAAAAAATTTAATGTTATATACCTATTATATACTATAATTTATATGTATAATAGTTATAATTACATATATTTTAAATAATATTTAATTATATTATATTATATGAATTAATATTATATATATAAATTAATATATAACTATATATTACACTGGGTACAAAATGATCAAGTTAATCAACGCCTCTAAAACCTTACTTTTGTTAATTATAATCTTTACATTATAATTATTATAATAACCATTAATCACCCTTATAATATTTATCATATATATTTTTAATAATTTATGTTATTCTATGGCTGGAAAAGTATTTTTTTGACATAATATTCAATTTTCATTAATTTGTAAATAGTAAATCAATTATTAAATTGAGTTTTTTTAATAGTGATATAATTAGTATCAATAAAGTTTTTGTAATTATTTTATTATTTTTTAGATCTTGTACATTTTTTAATTGGAGGTATGAAAATTTTCAAGAACAGGAATATGGTGTTCCTATATTATTAAAGATCATGATAAAAAACATGACCAACGCTATGAAAATTTTCAGACATTAGAAACAATATGGCGTTACTATTGTTATGTTCTAAAGCATAGTTCAAAAAACCTTATGTCATAGCATATACAGAAGCCAGATCTGTAGTGTAGCTTAGATAGCTATAGAAAGACAAATATCAATAGAGAACATGTAGTGTTTGACATATATAACCTGAAATATATATTTATATTAATTGATGTATTATCAACCAATTATTTTTATTTTATATGTATTTGGTCAATTCATGTTGAGTTGTGATACTACATTAATTTACTAGATTCTAACACTGTAGATGGATTCAGAGACCCATTTCCATCTGCAGTGTTAGAATTTAGTAAAATGTACAAATTAATTGTCAAATTTGTAATTTTTTCCATTGCTAGAGTACAACACAAATAAAAATGACCAAATAAATGACCAATTGTAATCTGGTCATTTGTAGTCTAGATATCCCGTGATCAAATCTGGTCATTTTTAGTTGGTTTTTATCCCGTGACCAAAAATGGTCATTTATCTTGGTCGTTTTTAGTTATTTCACTTAGAATTATCATTTTTGGTCATTTATCCCTTTAAAAAAACTGTGGTGACCAAAAATTTTGGTCTCGTGGTCACTAATCTCTCATTTTCCACTAGTGATCCCTCCTGTTGTGCCATTTGATTTTCTATGCAACTGCATTGGGATTTTCCTCAGTAGCTATGGTAACCCTGTAGAGACCTTTCTCTCTAAACAATATCTCCATCTCATCTTTCCATTCAAACAAATTGAATGGAGTCAAGATGGTCCTTTGAGATTGGTCCATATCTCAGCTCCTGTGCCCTTTAGTCAATAGAATGCGCTCCCAGTCAGTGATGTCGAACCTGCAATAAAAATTTGGAAGAAGATAAATCGATATAAAAAGGCTCTAATACCATGTCGAATTCGAACCCAAGTGATATATCAATTACACTCACAAAATTGCTAATCAAACATGCATAATTCACACAAAAGGATACTAAAATTGGAGCATAACTTAATCATGTATTGAATAAGTGTACATTATATAACCATATGAAGTAATAGGATGCTAAATATATAATTATATGAGATATTTGAAATCTCTATTTTGATATTCGAATTGGTAAAAAGGCAGGCTTACTAAAACTAGTCAAATCCCCCATAGGTGCAAGAAAGACTTTCCAAATCTATGAAGATGCTCACGAATTGAATAAATCAAATGGGAAAGATAATAAGTGATGGAAAGAAAACTCATTCATGATTTTTTTTGGAGAAAAAGAAGGAGGATGATGTGGGAAAAAACAAGGCAAGTTCTCCTAGACTAGCTTTTCCTTTATGCCTTAAAACTGTTGTAAAGCAACGCAACTTTTAGAAAAAGTAGAACTGCACTTTTAGGAACCAGGAATAAAATTAGAATTGATAAAATAGTTTCCAGTATTATTCCAACGTGCTCCATGACCCAGTTTAGCAAGTATTGACTTCTAGGTGCGTGTGGAAGCAAACTAACATAGAGAGGAATCTAGGAATCTAGGAATAAGAAAAAAATGATTAATTAATCTCAAATAATCCACATTTTAGTGAAAGACACAAAGAATCCACAAATAATTCACCACATAAAAGTTTAAGTTTTATATCTGCAAAATTTTTAACAGAAGTCTTCCTTAATATTTGGTTATTGTTAGAATAATCAACCCATAGTTACCTACCTTAGACATTAATTAATCCATTTTTGTCTTATTTGCCTAGTTTCCAATATTCCACTCTATGCAAGTTGTCTTCCACATGCCATAGAAGTCAAACTTGCTAAAACTGAGTCATGGAGTGCTTGGGAAACCTCTTGGAATCCATATTTAGCATATCTGCTTTATTCCAGATCCTCCCTAGCGCATATCTGTCTTTTCTGCTAAGTTGCCTACTTTATTGAGATTTATAGCAAAAGGGAAAGTAAGACTAGGTGTAGTTGACTTTCATCATCCTCCATTCTTTTCTCTTAATAAAATCATGTATGAGTTGTCTTTCCATCACTTATTATCTTGCCTACTTTACTTTTCCAATTCGTGCGCCTCTAGGTAGATTTGGAAACTGCTTTATGCACCTATGGGGGATTTGACTAGATTTAGTAAGCCTACTTTTTGACAATTTTGAATGGCATCCTTATGAATTTGAATCTCTCATGTAATTATATATTGCAGAAGCCTATGACTTCATAAGGTTGGCTATTGTACGCTTATTCAATACAGATTAGTGTTATGCTCCAATTTTAGTCTCCTTTGTGTGTAAATTTGCATGTTTGATTAGCAATTTTGTGAGTGCAATTGTTCTATCACTTAGGTTCAATTTACACATGGTATCAAAGCCTTTGTACATCCATTTCTCTCCTTCCATATTGCTATTGCATGTTTGACATCTTGATTGGGAGCATTCGGCTAACTGAAGGGCACCGTTTCTGAGCTATGGATCAATCTCAGAAGATCATCCTGACTCCATTTAATTTCTTTGAATGGAAATCAGAGATGGAGATACTGTTGAGAGAGAAAGGTCTCTACAGGGTGAATATGGCAACTAAGGCAGATCCCAATGCAGCTGAAGAGAAAATTAAATGGCACAACAGGAGGGATGAGGCCCATGGTCTTTTGTGTCTGAGCATATCTAGAGACCTCCTCTTCCATCTTGATGAATTGACATCACCTAATTAAGTGTGGGAGAATCTTGTAGAGATTTTTGGTAAGACAGATGAGATGAGAGGACATAAAATTGAGAATAATTTGATCTCTTTGAGTCTCGGCGGCTTCGAATCCCTGCAACTCTACTTTTCCAAGTTTAAAGCCCTTGTTTTGCAGCTAAAATAGTGTGGAATTGAAAAGAAGGAAGAGCAGCTAGTTTTGGCCATACTCTTGAGGCTTGGCCCTAACTATTCAGTGTTTGTTTCGACCTTCCATGCCACCAAGTTGAAAAAACGATCCTGGAGGATGCCTAAGCTTGCAGAGTTCATGGAATCCCTCACACAAGAACAAGATAAACTGGTGATGATGGGCACCATCAAACCTTCCAAAGACCAAGACTTGGTTGTTGGAGATTCGAGGGTGGATTCAAAAGGAAAGAAGAAATCTAAGAAGCCGCCTAAGAAAAAGAGAGACAAGAACACGTCTCAAGAGGAGCCCCAAGGCTCCAAGAAGAACTCCCAGAAGAAGAAGAACAAAGGAGAAATGAGCAAGTGCGCATACTGCAGTAAGGGATATCATCCTGAAAGCTCCTACATGAAGAATCAAATTGACATGTTGACCCAACTCCCGGAGAAGAATAACATCTCCCTTCTTGATTGCTCAAAGAAGAGGGAAGGAGGATCAAATTCAGAGGATAGAGAGAGAGTACATGCTTTGGTTGCTGGCACATCAAGCTCACCTAGATTCATCATAGACTCTGGAGCTTCAAGACATATGGTTTCGACCAAGGAGGCATTCTCCTCTCTTGACATGTCGAAAGTTCCACCAATAGTGCTAGGAGATGACTCTCTCACTGACAGTTTGGGGAAAGGAAGGATTGATCTTGACCATGGTAAGTTCAGTAATGTATTGTATGTTCTAGGTCTTGCCTCTAACCTCTTTTCAGTGTATCCGATGACTCACATAGGGTCTCCAAAGAAGGTCATATTCTCCCCTGATGATGTTGAGATCATAGAAATCTCGAATGGTAAAGTCATTGCAAAAGGAGTTGTATATCACACTTCGAAGGTATATATGTCTTCACATTTTCTATCCTACTCAAACCCCTCTGATCTTCTGATTCATGTTAATGAGGCAAGCAAGATTTGGCATGAAAGATTTGGCCATGTTAACTATAAGTATCTTTCTGATCTAAGTGAAAAAGAAATGGTCATTGGGTTACCAAAGATTAAGTTTTCCAAGGGAGTATGTCAATGTTGTATCCTAGGAAAACACCCAGAGCATAAATTTGAGAGAGCTAGTCATGAGAGAACATCTGCACCTCTTGAGTTGATCCACAGAGATGTTGCTGGTCCATTTCCTCATATGCCAATGAGTCAATCCAAATATGCATTGACCTTCATAGATGAATTTTCCAGCTATTGTTGGGTTTACTTCCTGAAGCATAAGTCTGAAGCTTTTGGCCTCTTCAAAGTCTTTAAGGCCTTGGTTGAAAACTAGTCTCGGAGGAAACTCAATATCCTTAGATCTGAAAATGGTGGTGAGTATTCCAAGTCTGAGTTCATTCAATATTGTGAATATGTAGGTATTTAGATGCAGCATTCAACTCCTTACACACCAAATCAAAATGGTGTTGTTGAGAGAAAGAACAAATCACTGAAGGAGATGGCAACCTGTATGATCAAGGCTACGACTTTGCCACCAAAGTTTTGGGCCGAGGCTATGAAATGTGCATCCTATATCCAAAATAGGGTGCCTCATAAACATCTTGATGGTATGACTCCTTTCGAAGGTTGGAGTGGGCACAAGCCAGATGTGACCCATTTTAGGATTTTTGGCTCAAAGGCTTGGGCTAGAATTCCAACAGAAAAGAGGAAGGCTTTGCAGCCCCAAAGCCAAGAGTGTCTATTTTGTGGGTACTCTAAAGATTCAAAAGGGTACAAGCTGATCAATTTGAGCACAAACAAATCCTTCATTGAAAGGAGTGTTCAATTTCAAGAAGAGCCTTTAGTAGCAGTTGAAGTTGGAGAGCCTTCTTCACCACCAAAACCATTAAACGTAAGTGAAGAGACAAATGAGTTTGTTGATTCTGATATGTCTGATAATGATGATTTAATTGCAGATCCTGATAGTCCTACAAGACCAAAATGGGCAGAAAATAGCATTCATGCAGCTGGGGAACTAGCTAGAAATCCTAGTGATCCTAGGAGGACTAGATCTAAGTTTGAGAGTGCCCTATGTATGAAAGACCCTTTGTTTGCAAAGAAGTGCTATCTGATGCTTGAATTAGACCCACAGACATATGAAGATGCAACACGTGATCCAATATGGTGAACAACCATGGAATAAGAATTTAGGTCACTCCAGAAGAACAACACTTGGGAACTGGTTGATCTTCCCCCAAGGAGGAAGCTAGTTAAATGTAAGTGGGTTTTCAAAACTAAGTTTGCTACTGATGGTTCACCTTTGACATATAAGGAAATATTGGTAGCCAAGGGCTACTCACAGGTACATGGTATTGACTATAATGAAACCTTTGCACTAGTGGCAAAGATGGACTCCATAAGGCTAGCCTTAGCCATTGCAGCTTCGAAGCAGTGGGAGGTAGATCACATGGATGTGAAGTGTGCTTTCCTAAATGGAGATATTACTGAAGAGATTTACATGCATCAGCCTCAAGGGTTTATTTCTAATCCAAATTTTGTGTGCAGGTTAAATAAATCATTGTATGGGCTCAAGCAAGCCCCCAGGGCTTGGTATGCCAAGATTGATGGCTTTATGCTGTCATTGAGTTTTGTTCGATGCAAGTCTGATCCTAATGTTTATTTGAAATTGATTCATGGTTCTTTGATGATTATTGTCTTGTATGTGGATGACCTTTTTATTACAGGAAGTTCAAAGAAAGAAATTTCCCCCTTGAAGGATGTAATGAACCATGCATTTTCTATGACTGATTTGGGGTTGTTGAACCAATTATTGGGTCTCGAAATTGCTTGATCCCAACATGGAATAAAGGTACATCAGTCCAAGTATGCTTTAGATTCTCTAAACAAGTTCAACATGAAATATTGCAAACCAAGCAAGACTCCCTTCTTTCAGGAGTTAAGGTTGAAGAAGTAGGTTCTTCTCCTATGGTAAATAATACACTGTATAGGCAGTTGATTGGGTGTTTGCTTTAAATTACACAAACTTGAACTGATATTTATTATGTAGTAAGTGTGGCTTCAAGATACATGGATCAGCCTCATGAGATCCATTGGAGAGAAACCAAAAGGATCCTTAACTTTGTTGAGGGAACAAGAACTCATGGGATCTTCTACAAAGCTAAATCTGATCTTGATTTGATTGGGTTTACTGACAGTGATTGGGAAGGTGACAACAGAGATTGAAATTCAACATTAGGATATGTGTTCATTCTTGTTGAATGACCAATCATCTGGCTAAGCAAGAAATAGAGTGCCATAGCACTCTCATCTACAGAAGCAGAGTACAAAGGAGTTGTAAATGAAGCAACTCAATGTTTATGGTTGCAAGGGATACTTGGTGAGTGTGGCTTCAAATTAGAGTTTTCAACCATTATCTATTGTGATAATCAGAGCACCATTTAAATTTGTAATGATCCATTTCAGAGACAGAGAACCAAACACATTGATATCCATATGAACTACATCAGACAGCTTGTGCATGATGGCGCAATTTACCTACTCTTCTATGCATCTTCAGAACAAGTAGCAGACATCTTCACCAAAGTTTTTTGTGAGAAGACATTCAGCAATCTCAAATCACTGCTGGGGATTGCTGATCATGCTGTGAAGCATGATTGATGACAATATTTTCAAATTTTGTTTTACTGTCTATGTTTAAGGGAGGATTTTCCCACTAAGTTTTTGCCTCTTTCCTTGGTTAAATGGACATGCAGTATGTAAAGGGTGACTAAGACTTGTTTCTAGGCCATATAGTTTTATGATATTTAATCATAAAGTTAGGATTAAGGGGGGGTGTTAGAATAATCAACCCATAGTTACCTACCTTAGACATTAATTAATCCATTTTTCTCTTATTTTCCTAGTTTCCAATATTCCACTCTATGCAAGTTGTCTTCCACATGCCATAGAAGTCAAAATTGATAAAACTGAGTCATGGAGCACTTGGGAAGCCTCCTAGAATGCATATTTAGCATATCTTCTTTATTCCAGATCCTCCCTAGTGCATATCTATTTTTTTTTGCTAAGTTTCCTGCTTTATTGAGATTTATGGAAAAAGGGAAAGTAAGACTAGGTGTAGTTGACTTGTTTTTTTCCCTCATCATCCTCCATTCTTTTCTCCTAATAAAAGCATGAATGATTTGTCTTTCCATCACTTATTATATTTCCTACTTGACTTTTCCAATTCGTGAGCCTCTAGGTAGATTTGGAAACTGCTTTATGCAACTATGGGGGATTTGACTAGATTTAGTGAGCCTACTTTTTGACTATTTCGAATGGCATCCTTATGCATTCCAATATCTCATGTAATTATATATTACAGCAGCCTATGACTTCATAAGGTTGGATATTGTACACTTATTCAATATAGATTAGTGTTATGCTCCAATTTCAGTCTCCTTTGTGTGTAAATTTGCATGTTTGATTAGCAATTTTGTGAGTGCAATTGTTCTATCACTTGGGTTCAATTTTCACAGTTATATGATATTGTGAGTCGCAACCAAAAGTGTGTGGTAGAAAAATCTAGTCGAAGTAAAGTAGGTGTCTATCAAGGTAAAAATGTGTGACGTGAAAAGTTCGTAAATGTTTCTTGAGCAAAAAGTGGAAGTTTGAGTCCTATCGCATAGTAGACTTTTCGATCGTAGTAAATCCCTGTCACAGTAAAATTCAGTCATAGTAAATTTTTAGTCACAAGTATTTTCATCGAAGTAAAAGGTGGGGTTTCCAAGGCAATGTGTCATAACCCCAAAAGTAAAAAGAAAAGAAAAATTATGAATGTTTGGTAACTCAAGTTAACCATTGTAGCCTCCCATCTATGAATATCTTGTATTAAAGGGGGTTAGGAAAGAAATGTTGTCTTAAAAGGGGAAAATTAATTTTCTAAGGAAAATTAAAATTAAAAATGGCTTCTGCTTCTGGTGCACATATGTCAATCTTACAAACTTCAATTTTCTCGAGAAATAATTATGAATATTGGTATCTAACAATGAAGGATTTGTTTATAGGTCAAGATGTGTGGGAGATCATTCAAAATGGTTATACAGAACAAGCATATCAAATGGCATATAATAATCTCACGCAAGCTGAGAAGGATGCCTTGATGGATTACAGGAAGAAAAACATAAAGGATTTGTTCTGCCTACACCAAGCCAGGCATGAAAGCATACTCCCAAGAGTTGCAGCAACAAATACTGCTAAGCATGCATGGGGCACACTACGAACGACCTATCAAGGCTTACACAAGGTAAATAATTCTAAGTTGCATATTCTTAGAAGATAGTTTGAATCTCTATCAATGAAAGACACATAGTTAGTGGACTCATTCTACACTTGAGTTGTTGGTATGATAAATGAACTGAAATCTCATGGAGAAAATATATAAGACATAGGCGTTGTTGAAAAAGTTCTTAGAAGTCTTCCCCATAAATTTGAATAATTGGTCATGACACACTTGATGAGTTACAAGCCTTGCTTATCAATCATGAACATAGAATCAATAGATCAAACACATCATTAGAGGGTGCATTCATAGCACTGTCATCCATAAGTCATGGAAGATGAAGGGGAAGATATAATTCTAGAGGGAGAGGTAGTGTTTTTTCCATAGGAGGATGCAGTAGTAGCCCCGCGAATGTCTCTCATAGAGGATAGAATCAGAACCCCAGTCAACGAAGCAGTCATAGGTTTGATAAATGAAAAAGTGAATGTCATTATTGCAAGAAATTTAGTCATTATGCATATGAATGCAAGAATAAGCAGTATGACCAAGGAAGGCAAATCTAAAACCAGTCGACGAATACCAACACTTTGTTGAGTGCAATGTTAGTGACATGTGCATAACCAATTGAATGCAATGTTGTCAAAGAAATTCCACATGATATATGGTACTTATATTCAGGTTGTAGAAATCATATGACTTGTAATTTAAATTTGTTTTTCAGTGTAGATAAATAAGTTCAAACTGATGTCACACTTGGAAATAATGTCCACGTCACTATTTTCGGAAAATGTACTATTGGTATTCTAACCAAACATGGGGAGAAATTTTTTATTCCTGATCTCTATCATGTCGAAGATTTGAAACATAGTGTGTTAAGCATTGGATAACTGATACAAAAAGGGTACAAAGTCTACATGGAGGACAATGACTATGTGATTAAAGGCAAACATCCAACAACTAGTTGATAGAAAAAGTACCAATGATAAGCAATTGCTTGTTTCTATTGAGGATAATTCCAGATGCGAAAGGAAAGGAAAAATTAGGATCTGCATTCAATCTAGAAAGAAAATAACCATACATGCAGTGCGACAAGAAATAAAAAGAAAACGTTGGTTTTCAAGCATCATTTCAAACATAAGTTTGGGATGAGTCTTGGCTGTGGAATTTTAGATTTGAACATCTGAATTTTGGTGGGTTGAAGCTACTTCCGCACAAAGAATATGGTGAAAGGATTTCCATTGATCGACAAACCAGAGAGAGTTTGTGAAGGTTGCATTTTTGGAAAACAACATAGAGAGACTTTTCCATTTGAAAAGGCATACAAAGCATGCACACCACTTGAGTTTGTGCACTCTGATATTTGTGTCTCAATGCAAACATCATCCATGGGTGTCTGCAATTATTTTCTTACTTTTATTGATGACTACTCAAGAAAGAAATGATTATATTTTCTAAAACACAAATCTAATGCATTTAGTTGTTTTCAGCAGATCAAAGCACTCGTGGATAACCAAAGTGGACATCGAATGAAAATATTAAGGATGAATAGAGGTGGTGAATATGTATCAAATGACTTCCTAAAATTTTGCAAGTCTCATGCCATACACAAGCAATTCATTACACAGTACACACCTCAACGGAATGGTGTCGCTAAGAGACAGAACATAACCATTATAGAGATGGCGCACAACGTGATGGAAATCAACCATTTTTCGAATGAATATTGGGTTGAAGTGGTCACAACTATTGTATACATTATGAACCAATGTCCGACAAAGAGTGTGAAGAACAAAGTTCCTCAAGAAGAATGGATAGGTATGAATGACAATGTTTCTCATTTAAAAGTTTTTGGTTGTCACATATGCTCATGTTCCACATGATTTGAGAAAGAAACTAGAAAAAAGGGAGAGAAATGTATTTTTGTTGGTTACTTTAAAGACAAAAAATACTACAAGTTCTACGACCCTGTCAGAAGGAAAGATATCATTTTTCATGATGTTTAATTTGTAGAGAATGAATCATGGGATGGAACCGTCAAGAATAATATCAAGATTGTGTTCAATGTCGAGCATGGTGACATGAGGAAGGAAGTTGTTCAAACACCACACGCAAGTCAACCGGTCATAGAACCAACCACTCCCATGACATCGCGATATAGTTCATCACAAGGAACGTTGACATAAGTAACAACTCAAGCTACGCCGACAAGCACACAAAGATTTCAGCAAGCACCATCAAGCAGTTTGTCGAGGTTGACATCAACAAATCCAATCAAGACAAGAAGTCTATGTGAGATATATGAAGCTGGTACAACAAATTCATTCTCTCTCTTTGCATTATTTTCTCAACTAGATGATCCACTAACATTTTAGGAATCTATCGAAGAACAAGTATGGCCACAATCCATGGATGAAGAAATATAATGCATTTAGAAGAACCAAACATGGGAGTTGGTAGATGTATCAGAAGATAAATATGTAATTAGTGTCAAATGGATTTACAAGACCAAGGAGGATGTTGATGGGAATATGAAGAAGAACAAGGAAAGAATGGTTGCAAGAGGGTTCACACAGTATCCCGACATAGAATTCAATGAAAACTTTTCAGTGCCTTTTCACCAGCCACACACATGGACACAGTTAAAACAATTTTAGCCATTGCTGCATAATATAAATGGAATGTTTATCAAATGTATCTTAAATAAAAAATTTGGATTGGCTATCTGGAGAAGGAAGTATATGCGGAACAACCACAAGGCTATGAAGTTCTAGTTCAAGAGAACAAAGTGTACAGGATGGAAAAGGTACTCTATGGTTTGAACCAAGCTCTTAGAGCTTGGTACAACCGCATTGATTCTTACCTCACCAAATTCAATGAGCAAGGTAACCTGTTAATTATTTGTCTCTATGTAGATGATTTAATACTTACTGGTGATTTTGGCATAAGATAACTTAGAACAGCCATGGAAAGTGAATTTGAAATGGATAATTTGGGGCTTATGAAGATTTTTCTAGGAATTGATTTTTAATGATATGAAAGTGTTATTTTTATATCACAGTTGAAGTATTCAAGTGAAGTTTTGAAAAGATTTAATATGTATAATTGTAAGACAACCCCAACACCAGTAATAACAGGTTTAAAATTGAGCAAGGATGATGATGGATCGACTATAGATCCTACATTGTTTAAAAGCCTCGTTGCCAGCCTTACTAGTATTTAACTGCGACGAGACCATACATCATGTATGGAGTAAGTATGATCTCAATATTCATGGAATCACCAAAAGAATCTCATTGGAATGAAGGTAAAATAGTTTTGAGGTATGTAAGTGGCACAAAGGATCTTGGCATAATGTTTTCAACCTCATAAAATTTTAAACTCATTGTATACACTATCAGTGACAATGGAGGAACCACAATTGCTAGGAAAAGCACATATGGGAAAAACTTTCATTTCAGTACAGGATTTGTGTCATGAGCTTCTAAGAAACAACCCTTTTTAACTATGTCTTCAGCAGAAGCAAAGTATATCATAGCTACACGCGCTGCATGTCAAGACATTTGGATGCAGATAATTTTAAAAGAGTTGTCGCAGAACCAACAAGAACCAACAACCATTTTCGGTGACAACAGTTTAACCATTACATTGTCAAAGAATCATGTGTTTTAGAAGATAACCAAGCACATCGACACAAGGTATAACTTCATCAGAGAACTAGTGAACAATAAATAAATTTGTTTAGAATTTCGCACGTCTGAAGATCATCTTGCAGACATCTTTACAAAACCATTGGCAAGGGATACATTCCAGTATCTCCGAAGTTATTTAGGAATGAAAAGTTATGCTTAGTGAATTATGTCATGAACAAAGAAAGTTTCAGCTCTAAAACATTTTGTAAAATTTTGTTTAAATGTACCCATCTGTTCATAAGTAAGGGGGAGTTTTGGTAATATTAATTAATCTCCTATTTGTATTAGGTCTAAGCTGACTTTGTTATAGAATGTAACATTTGATCTTATGTTAGAGAGTTTAAGAGAATGAAGAGTTCAAATCTCTCATATATATAGTCAAGTTAAATGTATGAAGATAAGTTTCTAGGTAGATAGTTTGTCTATATCAAGAAGACAAAGATTGTAAATCAATAGACATAGAAAGAATAATAGAAGTGCGTAAGTGTGTGAAGAGAGAAAAAGAAGAAGGAAAAACTATGTGAAGAGTTCAAGAGATCAAACTCTATTTTTTTGGAAAGTATTGAAAGTTGAAGCTCTATAAAAGGTGAAACATCCTTGTAATTTTCAAAGTGTGCATTTGGGGCTATGGTTCTTTGTTATGTCATGACAAGATATAAAAATCCATAGTTTGTGGTTTAATTCATGTTCTATTTAGCTACACTTATTGTCCATAATTACTCGAGTACATGTTATTTATATTTACCGTTTAGTGAAAGACGCAAAGAATCCATAGATATTTCACCGTGTAAAAGCTTAAGTTTTGTATCCACAGAATGCTTGATGCAAGTCTTCCTTAATATTTGTTTATATGATATTATGAGTCTGTCGCAATATAATTGTGTCGCATTTTATCCCAAGTTATCAGTCGGTGAAACGTTTTTTCCATATTATAAGTCTTTAGGATGAGAAATCATTTTTATAAAGTTCGACTAAAAATGGTTTGATTGAAGTGGGAGTTTATTGTAACCAAAAGTGTGTTGCAGTAAAATCCGGTCAAAGTTAAGAAGGTGCCTAGGTAAAACTGTTTCAGGTGAAAATTCCATAAAAAGTGTCTTGGCCAAAAAGAGGAAAGTTGAGTCCCATCGCAAAGTAGTCTGTCACAGTAAATCCCTATCGCAGTAAAAGTCAGTCACACTAAACTTGATCGCACTAAAACTTGGTCGAAGTAAATTTTTGGTCACAAGTATTTCCGTCGAAGTAAAATGTGGGGTTTCCAAGGTAGTGCGTCATAAACCCATAAGTAAAAAGAAAAGAAAATTTATGACTGTATGATAACTCAAGTTAACTGTTGCATCCACCAATCTACCAAGAGAAAGCACAAATGTTTCAAACTTTAAAAATCTACCTAGATTTTGAAAACACACTATTTAAAACTTTACAAATGTGCATCTTTAATCTTTAAAAAAAACATATAAAATTTATAGTGAACGTCGCCCATTATGGAGTTGAAATTTGAAACCTGAAGACTGCAACAATATACAACAAAACATGTGGCATGATCAACCATGAAAACATGACATTCCGCTGATTACGTTGCATATGAAGATGAAAATTGGCATCATATTGAAGATTAAATGTTATGCTTAGTAGTTGGTTGTGGATTGAATGTCCCTGTCCTAATTGCTTGATACAGATTGCAAAAAATATTGTCAGGTAGTGGATTCAATTGTTGGGTAGTTGATTCATGTTCCAAATCTGTGGGGCTTCTGTTGTTGGCCCGAAATTCATACTCGCACTCAAATATCATTAGGATTTTATGCTCGAATACGATGATATGTATTCAAATCTACCTATGATTTCTACGTGGTGTCTCCTCCTTTTAAAACATGTGGAAACAAAATAAGTTTTTGCATGATGCCCCACATATCTGTTGGGGTAAATGGGATATTATAAATTTTAGAATTTTTGTAGTATATATGGAATACGTATGGAGTGATGGGAACGGTAAATCACAACGTAAATAATCCTGAATGTTTTGGAATAGCTTCGGGTGACACTGAAATGACCTTGAATAACTTGTAATTGTAAAAATAGTTACAAGCTGTGAATATTGAAGAGGGGTCTCCTTAGGATTGATCTTTGTCTTCAACTGAAGCTCTGGGACTTGATAATGCAGCATCACTAATATGCAAGCTTAGAATCATTTCCCTTTCATTTTCTCAACTCGATATTATAAATTTTAGAAATTTTATAGTATTTATGGAATACATATGGAGTGATGGGAATGGTAAATTACAAGGTAAATAATCCTGAACCTTTTGGAATAGCTTCAGGTGACACTGAAATAACCTTGAATAACTTGTAATTATAAACAAGTGGAATAAGCAACAAAGTTGCTTAGTACCTGCCTCCTAAGAAGAGATTGAACATATATAGCAATAGGATAATTTTGCTATAAAAATATATGATAAAACAAATATAATTACAATTTGAAAGAAATTAAAACAAAAATGAATTAAAAAATGTC
>LPNX010184666.1:294169-349867 GCA_001517045.1 Pseudotsuga menziesii
GACGATTTAGGTCAATCGAATGGTAACACTGGATCATATCCTCCTAAAACTTCGCTGGGCTGCCTGAATCTGTAAGACTTTTAAATTTACATCCAAACCTGCCATGTGGAGATCCACATATGTTTCTTATTCGTGACAGAATTATTAATACGCTAGCTTGTGTACTCGCACTTAAAACCTGGAACACCTTTGTTCTAGGTGTCAATTAAGGTAGAAGCGCAATTTCTTATACCCTTTACAGGCTCGAGCTTACTGTAATCAAGCTTTGGGCTTCATGAATTTATCAACAATTTTATTTTAGCTTAGCAAAATTTATAGTCCGGCATGAGCTATTGAAATTTCGATGATTTGTACATTGGAATGTGCCGTGTTCTCATCTCAACGCAGAACGCTATGCTAACTAGATAAACTTCAATTCAAGGTATTTTCATCTCAACATTTGGGATCAGGCTCCCACCTTCTAATGCATTCTGTCTGCTGTTTCAGGGTACCAAACTCCATTTGAGAAAACAAAGGATATGGCAAGCTGTAATGGAAGATCTTTTGGCACAGGGGACGGACAAAACCGAACATGTACGTTTTCTTGATTCTTTGTACAGGTTTATTCTTGTAAAAGAGAGACAAAATTCATTTCTACATCCGAATTGTTGCAATGAATTGTGAAATGTCACACCCTGAAATCAGGCCAATATCTGCAGAGCCAGAGCCAGCAGCTGAGTTTCATTCCGCGTCGAGTAATGGTACATCGTGTCAGAGCCTGCAACTGAGAGAATCACGTAACGGTAAATAAATTACACGAGGATGGATCACCGAAGCAGAATGGACTATTTATATTAAAGAGAATTCCATTGATGATCCAAGATCGCCGTCCGTTGTATCCATATTTGAAGTTCCCTACTTCCCGAGAAAGTCAAAAATAGAATTCTATGTTCCCCAGACAGTTTCGTTGGATCCATATCATCACAGAAGTGCGGAGCTTCATGATCTAATGAGCAGTCACAAAGGAAGAGCCCTGCATCTAATGAGGACGAGGTTCAATAATAACAAGAACCTTGCCAATGTGGATCCAAATAATATGGATTTCGCCCTTGATAATATGACTGAATGCATCGCCTTTCTGCACCTGAGAAGCATAAGCATTGCTGCAGAGGAATATACCCTTGATGATCTGCCCGAAGCCCGCAGCAATGGCCTTGCCCACCACACTGTTATAGTCTTCTACCCCTGGCGCCAACGCAGTCCAGTATGACATCCTTGATTATCTAACTACCACCCGAGATCCAATCAGAAATATCCATGGTCACCTTTTGACTTATGTTTGATTAATGGTCAATGTTGGATTGAATTATAAATAACATAATAATAAAATATAATAAATGCTGATGTCATAGTAGCCATGTGTCAAGTGAAAAACAGATACCAAACTCCAAGGCTGACATCATCCCCTATCAACCAATCAGGTGTTTAGAAAAATAGATTTTTAACAAAATTAAAACAAATATTTTGCAAACGCCTAAGTCAAACTTTGGAAAACAGTTTTCATTTTTTAAAGCAGCGTCAAAAAACACCATATAATACCAAAAGTCAACGCAAGTTGAAATCGAACGATTGCAATATACCAGCCGGAGGCAGGTATAAAAAAGTTACACGTTGTTAATATTGAAAATGGGTGTACTTAGGATCGATATTTGTCTCCAACAGAAGCTCTCGGACTTAATAATGCAACATCACTAATAGGTAGATTAAAATCCTTTCCCTTTCGTTTTCTCAACTCCTTTTCTGATGTAGAAAAACACATTATTTTTTCCATTAAAACTTAATGGGAAAGTTCCTCTGGAAAAACCGTCAATCCTTCCTTAGTTGAGCTGTCTGGTGGGAGGCCTTTTATTTAAACCTAGGGGAATCCTCATAAATGATACTCTTCCTCCTACTCCCTTGTCTTTTGTTCAATATGAACATCCTTACTTGATCAAAATTTCCGATGAGGTGATTCTTGCTGGTGAGTGAGTTTTGGAGGATATGCATGTTCTCGAGACCAAGTTTGGGTCTTTAATAGTAATCTAGGATCATGTGAAGGTGGGTGAAAACACTATGGTAGATGCTACTAAGTTTTCCTGTCATCTTTCAAGGAATCATTTTTCCAAGGAGATGAAGGGTGGTTCATTACTTAACCCCTCGATGTGTAATCCTTTACCCAAAAGTTTTTGAGTCTTCTGGGTGTGAGTCAATGGGGGCATCTCTTCACTCTTTCTTATATTTATCTATTGAGAAAAAGGGGACCAATGTTGGTGTTGGGGAGGTACATAAGCAATCTCATCCTCTACCTCCCAATTTTGAGTTTTAAAAAAAAAAAATATTCCACATATTCAGACAAACTTCGGAAAGAAGGGGTCCTCTCCATTAACCCCATTCATTTCCAAAATGATGCTATTCATAATAAGGAATACAAGAGATGATTTGGTTCTTGTAACTATGTCGAGGGTGACTCTTAGAACCTATCATATGTCCCTCTCTCTGTGCATATTCAAGCTGCAACTAAGCTCTCTTCTAATTCCATTATTTTCTATCCTATTAGAGTTGAGCAGGACACTCACAAGGGCGCTTAATGTTAATTTTTTATTTTAACATCATGGGTGTTAAGGGCCCATCCAATTTCTTGACCTTAAATGCATATTTCAACAACTCAGTTCAGACTTGGTTATGATACAAGAAACCTTGTGTCAGATGGATAAAGCGTATCCCTTTTCCTTAAATTGTTTCCCAGTTGGGAGCAGTGTAATTTTTAAAGATACCAATATTATTCTTAATTATAGTATTCTAGGAGCTTGTTTTGGATTGAAAAAACATGTTTATAGATAAGTAGGCGAATATTAAATATGAAACATAAAATTAACACTCAAAGGTGTAAATCTTGGAGAGTGTTATGATAAAAAAACATATTTTATGTAAATATAGGCGATATTAGACACTAAAAATGACCAAATAGCGAATTTATTTTTTGAAAAAAACCCTCAAAAATAGCCAATTGGTGAAATTTCGCCCCTAAAAACTACCCAAGATGGGAGTGTTGTGCTTCGGATTCAACTGGTCACTCTTGGAGTCTTTTGGTTGCTTGGAACCCCTTAGTATTGGACATGAACCATTTTCTTACTTGTGTAGGTATTCTATATGAAGGAAATATAAGAGTGGAGGGAATTTTTTCCTTTCTCGATTGTTATGGAACATAATTAGGTAAACATGTTTTTTTGGATGATGTGGGAAGAAGTTGCATTCTGAATTATCCCTTATTTTGTTGGGAGAATATTTAGATCTAACCTTAAATTCCAATGAAATTTGGTGCCCTTATACTAGATAGGACCCTGTTTCAAACACCTTTGGTTTATTTGTCTAGGATTTTGGTCTTATTTATGTGGCCCCTTCTCCCCATTGTTCCTACCTTGATGATTGGAAAAGTGGGGGATTGTGCTATTTCTAAGCATCTTGACCGATTCTTTATATCATAAAATATGAATGATATTTTTTCCTAAAATAAGCTCCTAGACCCATAGACCAGGGATATTAATCATGTTTTGATTTTCATTTAGTTGGAGATAGACTACCGAAGGATTCGCTAGTCTTTTCAATTTAATCATATATGGATAGAAGATGTTCATTAATATGGTAAGGGAGATTTGGATGAGTATAAAAATGTGGCATCTAATTCAGAAATGCACTATTTTGTCAAGAAGCTGCAATTACTCAAGAAGGTTATTAAAACATGGGAAAACTAAAAAAAACAGCTTCAGGGAAGAATTGGTGTCACTGGAAGATTAGATTAGGCATTTATTCCCTGAGAACCCCTATGGTTGTTACTCTATGGAAGATAATGATGCTTTGGTTCTTTTGGAATCTAGAAAAATAAAATTCTCTTTATTGAATCTAAATATTAGAGACATAAGAGCAGGGTCACTTGGCTTAAGCAAGGGGATTGCAATACATTTTTTTTTATGAATATGCTAGTTATCGTAGAGCATTAGAAGGTCATAAAGGGAATGTGATAATCTCTCAATTAGATATAAAGGAATAAGCATCTCACCATTTTGGTAACATTTTCAAGAATCCTAGAGTGGCTAACATTGAATCCCAAGTTGAAGTCATTCAACAATTCCATAGATTATTCTCAACTGAGGAAGGATTGAATGTGGGAAGTGTAGTTTCCCTTGGTGAGGTTGAGGAAGTCATTAAAGTCCTAAATTTCAGGCTCAATGGATGGACTATGGAGTTTTTATCTTGTTTCTTTGACATCATGGGGAAAGCCATCTTATAACTTGTTGAGGAGTCCAAGATTAAAGGGTTTGTTTCTAGGGCCTTGAACTCCACTTTTTTAACCTTGATCCCTCAATTCTCGAAGTATGAGTCTTCAAGGAATTGAGGCTCGTATCCTTGTGTAATTTGGTCTACAAAATGATTAGAATGATTATTGGTATCAAGATCAATCCAAGCCTTTCCAAGTTCATCTCTAATGAGAAATTTGGCTTCGTTTCAAACAAAAAAATCATGGATTGTATTGGGGTTACACAAGAGTATTTACATTCGATCAAAGTGAAAAAATATAAATCTCTAACTTTGAATAGAAACCATATTAAGTCTTATGGTTGAGTAGATTGGATGCTTTTTACGCTAATACTCTTGCATATTAGTCTCCCTCTAGAGGTCACTGACTGGATAATGTATTTCATTAGCTCTATTAATTTTGCGCTCCTCATTAATCGATCACCTACTAAATTTTTCCAGAGCTCAAGAGGGATAAGGAATGGATACTTCCTTTCACCTATGCTCTTATTATTGGTCATTGAAAGCCTCATTAGACTCATTTTAAAGTCCAGGAAGGACAACAAGCTTAATAGTATCCAGGTCTCTAGGTCCCATTCCATTTCTCATTCATTTTTCATTGATGATGTCCAACTATTTGGGGTTGGTTCCATTGAGGAATGGCAATGTTTGAGTTATATCATTGATCATTTTTGTCTAGCATTTGGGATGGAGGTTAGTTTTCTAAAATATTACATTATTTTGAGTGAAGCTAAGGAAGAGGATTTAGACAAAATCCAAAGTATCTTCCCTTTGCAGGTTGATAACATTGACAAAGGTTTGAATTACTTAAGTTATTTACTAAAGCTAAATGACTACTATTCCAAACACTGGCATTGGCTCCTTAAAAAAATTGAGAAGAGGATCAGTTGTTGGTGTTTTAAATTACTTTCACTCGAAGGAAAAATAATCTTAGTTAAATCAATCCTTCAAAGTATTCATGTTTATTGGATGTCGATGGATAGGATTCTGGTGCCTATACTAGAATCTATTTGAAAAAAGATGATAAACTTTATGTGGTTAAGTTACGGGCATACACAAATTTCATTTAGTTAATACGGAACAGATATCACTACAACAAAGCATTTTGATTAGTGTATGTTTTAGCTCCCTTTTTATCATCTACTCTAACCTTTAGTGTATTTTTTATCATTTTCTAGACAATGTGGATACTTTTCCACGAGTTGGCGCTTTTAAAGGCGTTATTGCCATCCTTTTTTGAAAGTAGGAAATGTTTTGGATGCTAATTAGTGTCCCAATTAGATTCCCAATTAGATTCCATAATAGCATTCTAGGTAACACCCATATCCTCCAAAATAACGTCCATAATAAAACCAAACATAGAACTATGTATAGAGCTAGGGATTGTGCCAAAATTTTCCCAGAAATTTCCCCATAGATTACGCCAATAAAAATGTCCAACATACTGCCAAGTATAGAGATAGGAATAGCGCCTGGAAAACATCCAACATAGCTCTAGGTATAGCCACTATAGTACATTGGGGGTCCAATTGCGGCGTTTGGACAGACGTTTAATAGTAAAGAAAATATTTAACGTTGAATAGATGTCTTTTCAGCACGATTTTTCAGTCTATACTGCAGGAAATATAAGGTAATGTCAATTAAGAGTCATTTTTTCATTGAGATTCCCTTACTCGATTTTATTAAGAGTGGATTAAGAGACACAATTTTTCCTCTATAAATACATTGATTACGAGATGAACAAATCAATAATATCCCTTAATGGGCATTCCATGGCGTCTCTTAAGAGATGTTTCAGGGCGTCCCTTAAGAAATGATTAAGAACATCTCTTAAGGGATGCATCGTGGAAAGAATTGTATTTATGAATTTCTGTCAAATTTAAAATAGATTCATACGGAAAAAAGTGAGAAGGAATTAGAAGGGAGCATAACATTTATTGCAGGTAATTTTTGTTGTTAATTAAGGAGATTATGCCTCAATTTTTTTTATTAGATGAATGTTTTTATTCCTTTTCCCATCGATATTGATTTCTATGTATTCTTTTTAGGGGATCATTTCGACGAGAATTAAAGCAAATTCGAATTGAAGAAAATAATAATTTCAGAAGGCTTTTGGAGGGAATAAATCTTTGAGTATAGGTAAAAATATTGTTAACTAATGAGATTATCCCTTGAACTAATTTCTTTTGATTGGACGAATAATTTATTTTCCTTCCTTCTTATTTTAGTGTGGTTTATCTATATTTTTTAGTTGAGATCCAAAACTATTTCCTACAATCCTGTCCACCAATATGCAAATAAAGCCGAACAAATTGTTGAAATGCATGCATTTTTAAATTATGTATTGGGTGATAGAAGAAACCATGTTCAAACATGATCAATTTTGACATTTTTGTAAAGGTCTTTCTAAGGTTCTATGCTAGAAATTATCCATTTTTTGAAATTTTTTATGCCCAGGCATTTTAGTAGCGCCATTTCAGTGCAAAAACACTATTGGAAAACCTGGTTCAAACCTGAAATTCTATAGGTTTTCCAATAGTGTTCTTGCACTGAAATAGCGCTACTAAAATGCCTCGGCATAAAAATTTTCAAAAAAATGGATAATTTCTACCATAGAACCTTAAAAAGACCTTTCCATAACAGTACGCCTTCCTATACCTCTTCGCTTACATTTGTCCCTACCACAACCTTCACTTTCTTTAGCTTCCTCAGAAATTTTATTAATCCAAATATGTTCACCTTTTGAAGACTCCAAGTTTTCTTTAGTAGGTGTCCAAGAAGTATCTGCAGGGAATTCTATTTTTATCCTTTACATCCATACAATAATTATTATTCTAATTTCTAGCCAAACATGATCTACATTTTGAATCAATCCTTCTATTTGTGGCGGCTGTGGATTAGTAGAAATAACCCCGACCACTTTCACAATCTTGTTTTTTCTCCCCTTCCTTAGAAATAGGGTTCCAACCATTAGTATTTTCCTCTTGGGAAATCATTGACTCAGTCATATTCATAGTGAGATCTTTCCAACCACTCACCTCATCCTTTTGTAGTGATTTTATATCTGAACCTTCCATGATTTTTTTAAAGGTTCCTAAGAGTAGAGAAAGTTTTATTCTCAACAATGATACATTTCTATGTGGTTTAATCACTACCCCATCCTGAATTTATCTTTAATAGTGACAATATGCATTCCATGTATTGATTTCCCTATCCAGTTTAACCGATGTCCTAGATACAGGTCGGTGTAAAGGTCTTTTTTCTTCCAAGGGAATAGTATTAGCACCTGTTGTTTTGAATCCAAATGAAGAATCACGTCCTTTATATCCAAACTATCTGTTGGTACCCATATCTTCCTCATGCAAAATTTTACATTTCGACAGCGCGTTGGTAAAGAGGGACCATAATTTTTGTTTTCAGAAACTCCACTTTTCCAAAGTCATGAATGTTTCAATCAACTTAAACAACTTAGTTAGTTCTCCTTATGTAAAATCTTTAATTTGGTTAATTCTTTTCAAATTTCAACAATAAAATATCAAAGTTCCCAAGGTTAAGTATATCAAAGATTCAAAACCAAATATTTTTTCATATATAATTACTTGTATTTTCCTGTTTTAGTCATTGTCTTTGAGCACATATTACAAGGATATGGAAGTAAATGTTTGAAAACCAAAAGAGGTTTTTGTCCAAAATAGAAATCATTAAAAAAATACTCTTTTATTTTTGTAACAAGAGTAGTGGTTTATTTACAACCTATTTTGGAGTTTTTGTCAAGAATGGAGTTATCTACAAATTTATATCTTTGTTTTTGCACATATATCACATATTGAGAAATATAGAGGGATCTTTGATACCAATTTTTAATAATTATGCCAAAGAAAGTCCTCCCCACAGTATTGGAAAGCAATGGTGAACGCTCAGGTGTGAGTCAATTGAAATATATATGTTCACATGTGTCACAATGCTTAGAGCAAAATTTAATAATGCATACATATCGAAAGGAAGTTCTGTAAGCGTTGACAGAGTTCCTGCGTGTCTATCGTCAAGCCAAGTATTCAGTCTCAGAGAGAATTAATCTTTGAATGCTATTATCTTGATCCCAAGTCCAAATATTAAATACTCCGAGGGTGAGTTGGAGAAAAATTTGTGCATTCAACAGTTTTAAAACTATAAGTTTCCGAGTTCTCTATCCAAGAGTCATGAAAACATTGTATTCATGTAAATTGAAAGTATTCAAGAGACAAATGCAAAAATATACCAAATGGCAAGTACGTCAATGTATGAACTGAGAATTAAAATGCTAATGTTCAAGTCTAAGCACTCAAGCATCGCAAGCATATGAGGAGGGGATCAAATTTCCAACAATTAGGATTTAGAGTTGATAAAAGAAATGGAACGCAAAGGAAGATCCCATAAGGAAACCATCAGGAAAGGAAAGCATTGCATTGGTATATGATTGGAATGCTTTTAAAACATTTGTTTTATATAATAAGTGTCAAGGTTGTGATGTGCTTCTTGGTTTTGAAATGTGAAGCACTGAAGAAGTGATAGATATACATTTTAAGGTTTCCATGGAATTTATCAACATTTTCAGAAATTCGAAGACAATGGATTAACATTTAAAGTCTTAGTCAGAAAACAGAGCACTTGATAATTAGAAGATTTGAGTATATATTATAAAGAGAATATCATTTAATAAGTCAACCATTTTTCCTATTTTTTGGGCATGAGCTCAACTGATGAATTATTATCTCTGAGTTTGAGTGCAAGTGACCATCAAAGCTCTAGATTTAGAGGGATTCAAATTCAACAACTTATGAGCTTTTCGAGGGAAAAAATTATTTCTCCGATTTCAAGCATCAAATCCTTCAACAATCAAAAAGTGATAGGACAGTAAAAAAAATTCATTCATGAGGCTAGGTGGCAAATAATCTTAGTACAGAGCGCCAAGTTGTTAGAGGATTCAGAGCTGAAAAGTAGAATCTAAATATTTTTGTAACAATTTTATTGGTTTAAAATATGACAACTCATTGTAGTTGTTTTTCTTTTGTTTTCTTGTTGTCAATAGATATGAACCAAGTTCCTTTTCAAGTGGATATACAAACTATGTTAAATGGATCCACATATCTATAAAAGGATGAATGTGTTACCACCTAAGTTGTACTTAGTGGTTTTTATCAAGTGAGCCCGGTGAACCGGATAGGGTTAACTTGTTCGGACTTCAAAAGACCTATGGAAGTACTTCTGGGAAGTGCTTGTTATATCATATCACATGTTCATACCCCATGGGGGAATTGTAATAAATGTTCTAGCATGATAATGTCTGTAAAAGACTCGGTCTCTTAGACTTCATTTGTCAATCCGATAAGCCCAGGGTGTTTTTTCCCTTGGTTATTATTGGTTGTTGAATAAACGACTGATAATTTCTGAGTTTTTCACTCCATACCTCCAAAGTTGCGGTGGTCGGCTTGGCATTTGGGCCTATTGAGGTTATTAGAGTCTATGTGTCAATGTATAAGCATGCTAGACATCATTTTTGAGTCATATGAACATGTCTAAGTCCCCCTAGGTGTTTTTCAATTTTTCATTTTTTTAGTTTTTTCAAAGTTTTTTATTAAATTTTAATTTTTCCAAAACTTAGGCTATTTTTTAATAGTTTAATTGCAAAAAAATGATTTTGTAATAAAAGTGGGCCAAATAATCGGTTTCAGTCATGTAGGTGCTCATTTTCAAGCTAAGAGCACCATGTAAACCCATGGACTCACTTTTTCCTAAGTTTTGAGTGATCTTCCATCACTCAGGTCAGAAAGCCCCAAAAATCAATTATTGATTATTTTAATTAATAAATTGATGAATAATGGAGCAAATCCAAAATCATAAATCAATGGATTCTCAGCCGATTTGATTGAAATCAGTCAGATCTAAAGCAGATTGATTGGATCTGACAAATCTTTGACTGAAGGAGATGATTAAATCAGATCCAGAGTTGATCTTGAGCATCCTTTATGGGGAATTTCTCCCTCCCTCTCTCCTCAACACGTTTTGGCTCATCTGGATGAGTTTTGGTGGATGCTTCAGTGAACAGATTGAGGTGTAAGTCAGATCAGCTCTCTGAATGACAGTTGTACTCAGTGAGACTCAGATCTAGCTCAATTAGACACAAATCGAGCATTGATGAACTCTCCATCAGTGGATTTCACTTGATTCCATGAGGATTTGCACCCCCCCTTGGCTGGATCTTCTGGTTTTTGTATATATCCAAGCACAACCTCCTCTTCCAAGCTAGTTAGAGCTGGACTGAAGGGATTGCCATTGTAATTTTGTATTTGATCATTATTTGTGAATAAAGAAGCTTTGGAGGCTATACTGTGTAGTGCTTTTGATTGTGTGGATGCTCAGTGTTATGCTGTTGATGTGGTAGCTGCAACTTCTTGCCAAATTTTGTGCTGTATCTGTGTTCTGGCTTCAAGGATTCGGCTGAATCTAGTAAGGGTATAAACTAGGAAAGCTAGATTGTTTAATCTTGTTTATCCATATGATGTATGCTCAAAAATCTTAGTTATATTCTTAAATAAGGTTATTTCTACATAATCTCTCATTTTTGTTGCTTTATACATCCATATCCATATTTCACGAGGTTTGTGAAGACTTGTGTTATTTAGTTACAGGTTCCTGATTGGATGAGGATGTGGATCTAGATTGACTCCTTTCCTATCCAATAAGCTCAAGACTCTGTCCCTCAGGACTCCACGAAAGGGCCTCCTTCCAGCTTGCTCCATTCAAGCAACGATCCGACCTTCTCTCCTCTTCTTCTCATTTCTACAAAAAATCAACACTTTACCCGGTTACTTTTTTAGTTCATAGCTGTGATTTCATTTGGATCTGTTTCATCAAAGTAAAATATACATAGATCTAATATTTCATAGCTCATATCCTAGATCTTGCACTTAAAAAAGTTTCATAAGAATCCTAGATCTAGCTGTAGGGAAATCGTCTTTTTTGCATGAATTTTAAAGAAAACTTGTAGATCACATGCATTAGATTTCTTTTCGCTGTTACAAAATGTAATATTCTGCAATATCAGTGCAATTTAATTGGCTGCACAAACAGCAAGCCAAGATCCCAAGGAAATCTTTCTTTCCTTGGTTCTTTTTTCGTCGATTTAGCTAGTTTAACTTCATTATTTTTTGAGATAAAGTAGGTTGATCCAAAGGTACTCTTAAAGTGCCTTTGGGCATATGTTATTCTAACTTGCTCACTGTCCTTTAGCAGGTCTAACAGAAAGAAAAGGAAGCTGCTGTCCGAAGTGGTTTCAAGAGCGTTCAAATCCCCCCAGGGGTCTCTCTTTTCGCTAAAAAATCTTAGTTGTTTTGCAAAATTGTAAAAACTTGGTTTCAACCTATATAAGGACCAAGAAAGTTTTGATTTATCAGTGCTTTGATATTGTAACCGCTATAATAAAATCATCCTTTGAATAGGCTCTTTCGAGCCCTTTCCCCATCCCCCCTGGGGGGATTTGCGTCCGTGTGCTTTTCGTCGCTTTCTGCTTATTTCTTTTCAAATTAGTATTGATCTAATATACAGGGTAGTATAATATATTTCATTATTGATTCCATACTCCATATCTTACATTTCAAAGTAATCATAATACTTACCCCACGATTTCCCGAGTGACCCGAAAGGGGAAAGAGATTTGTGGTAGGATTAATTAAGAAACTAGAATTGTGTATCCGTTTGCTTTTTTCTATCTTTTGTTTATCAGCAACTTTAAAATTAACCCCTCCTCGATTCCTCGATTGAGATCCACTTGGATCGAAAGAGGTTCTTGGAGGCTTTTCTTTTAAACAAGAACATCCAGTTTAAAGCTTACTAAAATCGACAAGACTCTAGTGTGTATGCTCTGCACTTGGATGCGGTTCGTCAGATCAGTCAAGCTGTATCAAAAGAACTTGGGTGGATAGCATAATTAGGACTCACCCTCCCCAATTGACAAACCATCAGGTGAAAATCCAATACCTCGATCAAACCTTTATGGTGGCAAAATACCCAAAGGAAGTGGGAGCTTCTGAGAAGAGACCTTGGGGTGCCGATCTCTGTCACACCCTAACGGGTGCGTTACGAACAATAGCCCCAGAGTCTCCATTTCATCCCACATATTCCTTGCGGGTAGCTGTGAAGGTTTTGTTTTGGACATACTCCAAGTACTCTCGGGTATATCTGGAGTCCCCCCTTAGCCTAATTTAATCAATTCATACTTCAATTTTAACTTAAAACATACCAAGATGCAATCGCAAAACATTCACTCCAAGCACATGCAAGCACATTGATCTTATTGATTTGACTCCATTCTAAGGCACTGTTTATTTTTTGCTTTATATATATATATATATATATATATATATTGTGTATCAGCTTTGTGCTTTCATGTGTTTATCTTCGTATCTTGTCATCTTTAATTGTCTATAGTTAAAATATTCAAACTCCTAAATAACTTATTCAGTTTAACATCACCACACTAATAAATCATCCTTAGTAACTTAATAGGGTCTACCCCCCTTCGCTTCGTTAAGAGTTGAGCTTAAACGGAGGAGTCAAGAACAAGGTGACAGCCTTGACTCGAGACTTTCCCCCAACGAAACACCGAGTGGCTTGAAGATTTATACCACATGACCCAGGTGTGTGAAAGGCGGCAACACTTTTTGGCGCCGTTGACGGAGATAAATATTCTTATTCCCGAGTACGACTTAGCTTAACCTTTTTCTAAAACAACAAAAAGATAAAAACTTTTGATTGATCTAGTCTTTAAAAAACATAAAAATTAAAACTTGATCCATTTAGTGACTCCACTGTCTAACATCCCTTCAAGAATTTCTACCCGAAGAAACTGCCGACAATTATTCAATCCTCTCCCTGGTCCCGAAAGGTTTATTAGGGAAAGATTGAATAGGCAGACTTCTCGTAGAAACCTTGAAGATTTAGGAGACCAATCCCTTTCAGATATCCATCACATATTTGTAGAGAGTCATGTTCACTAATCTCAAGAAATGATGGAATTTTACAAACCCCTTGACTTTTCTCAGATAGCAGGTAGTCCTCATTACATTCTGAATGATGCAATCAGGAATCTCCCCATATTTCAGGGCAATAATGCCATCACCGCCAAGTCTCACCTTCGAAAGTTTGAAAAGTACCTGGCCAGTTATTGCAATGATGCCACCCATGACCATGATGATGTCAAAACGAAGCTCTTTTATTTATCTTTGGAAGATGATGCTGAAGAGTGGTACTACGACCTAGATGATGATTCATATAAAACTCTTAGTGAATTCATAGAGGGTTTTAAGAAGAAGTGGGGGGAGAAGAAAGAACCAAGACATCTGCTTGCTGCCCTCCATAACATAAAGAAGATGGAGAATGAAACCATTGATGAATTTAATACTAAGTTCAGGCGTGTGGTTGCGGAACTCCCTAGAGAAATCAAGCGAAGGGATGCCTCCATCCTCATATATTACATTGAAGCTTTCACTGGTGATTTGAGGTACCGGCAAGGGACAAAGAGTCGGCCGACCTAGAAACTGCTCAGGAATTGGCCAAGAAAATAGAAAAGAATATGCAGTCTTCAGGGAAATCCAACATTCCATGGTGTAGACCCTGTGAACAATTCCACCAAGAAAGCACTTGTTATGTTGCAAATCAAGTCATGGAACATGGACTTCCCGAGGTCAGTAATCAGAAAACAAATTCAAGCGAGCCTGATCATATATACATGGTAGGCCAGGCCTACCCTTTGTTACCATCTAAACAATACAATCTTGAGGATGAAACCATTGCAGAATCTTATAGTGAAACTTATGATGAAAACTGTAATATACATGATGGTACTCATATGTGTCCTCCATATAATGATGACAGTCTGGAAGGTTTACTACCTTGTGACATTTTCTCTGAAGAAGATGAGTATGAAAATGAGGACAAGTATAGCTTGGAGCATGATACAAGTGATGAGGACTCCCTTATCCCGGATAAAGATGTTGATGAGGAGTCCTGGACATTCATGGAAAATCCAGTATGTGACATGAATAAAGAGGAAAATAATGAACCAAAAACTTTTGATGGTTTTGTTGATTTTTCTGTCTATGTTATATCTAAAGGAGAGAGCATGGACCATGTGGCCTTGGGAAACTTTGATATGAAAAGGGAGCATGCATTTTATCCGTATGATCATTTAGAGTCATATCATGCAGAGCCACACAAGGGTATCAGTAATGATGACATGGAGAAGTAGTTTTGTGAAAAGACAGATGTGATTCAGTTATTAGAATATAAGTCTCAACTATCATCTTCACATATAGAGTTTCCTCAAGACTTGGATCTACTTGGGGCTTATACAGTGAATTATCAACTGGTAAGCCTTGATGATCAGTATGATGGTGTATTCAATATGCCTCATCATTCCAATTTGTACATCAACCCTATCCAGTCATGGATAGAAGCAGCCTGCTCAAGCACTTACCAGTTTGGGAGGAAGTTTGACGACATTATTCATGCCTATAATTTCCCATCCATCCCGCCCCTTCTAGATCATCACGTAGGTTTGCATTTTTTGAATAAAGTATCCTTACTTTGGCTGGTAACCAAAGAAAGGAAATTTTTTTTTTATGTTAATAAGATGCTTAGCTGGTTACATTGGATTTATGATTACACTTAACCCTTTTTATATCATGCTTAGAGTAGGAAAATAAGATCCCTGAAAGAAAGCATTTACTTTCTGCATTTCTATTTTATACTTAGCTATAATAAAACTTTGCTTCTTTTAGTTAGTTACATTTATGTTGTTTAAATAAATCAACATAATGGTTCATTTGGTTTTTTATAAAACTTGTGCTACTGATGTTTTTCTTATCAAGTAGAGATGTTTTTACAGGGTATACAAACCAGAGATTCTGGTGTTCTTGTATCCTCTCCTTGCCTTAAAGACCAGATCGAGCACACGTCCCACAGTTGGAGCCAGAATGTTACCACCTAAGTTGTACTTAGTTGTTTTTATCAAGTGAGCCCGGTGAACTAGATAATGTTAACTTGTTCGGACTTCAAAAGACCTATGGAAGTACTTCTGGGAAGTGCTTGTTGTATCATATCACATGTTCATACACCATGGGGGAATTGTAATAAATTTTATAGCATGATAATGTCTGTAAAAGACTCGGTCTCTTAGAATTCATTTTTCAATCCGATCAGCATAGGCTGCTTTTTCCCTTGGTTATTATTGATTGTTGAATAAACGACTAATAATTTCTGAGTTTTTCACTGCATACCTCCAAAGTTGGGGTGGTCGGCTTGGAATTTGGGCCTATTGAGGTTATTAGAGTCTATGTGTCAATGTATAAGCATGCTAGACATCATTTTTGAGTCATATGAACATGTCTAAGTCCCCCTAGGTGTTTTTCAATTTTTCAATTTTTTAGGTTTTTTCAGTGTTTTTTATCAAATTTTAATTTTTCCAAAACTTAGGCTATTTTTTAAAAGTTTAATTGGAAAAATTGATTTTGTAATAAAAGTGGGCCAAATAATCGATTCCAGGCATGTAGGTGCTCATTTTCAAGCTAAGAGCACCATGTAAACCCATGGACCCACTTTTTCCTAAGTTTTGAGTGATCTTCCATCACTCAGGTCAGAAAGCCCCAAAAATCAATTATTGATTACTTTAATTAATAAATTGATGAATAATGGAGCAAATCCAAAATCATAAATCAATGGATTCTCAGCCGATTTGATTGAAATCAGTCATATCTGAAGCAGATTGACTGGATCTGACAAATCCTTGACTGAAGGAGGTGATCAAATCAGATCCATAGTTGATCTTGAGCATCCTTTATGGGGAATTTCACCCTCCCTCTCTCCTCAACACGTTTTGGCTCATCTGGATGAGTTTTGGTGGATGCTTCAGTGAACAGGTTGAGGTGTAAGTCAGATCATCTCTCTGAATGATAGTTGTACTCAGTGAGACTCAGATCTGGCTCAATTAGACACCGATCGGGCATTGATGACCTCTACATTAGTTGATTTCACTTGATTCCATGAGGATTTGCACCCCCCCTGGGATGGATCTCCTGGTTTTTGTATATATCCAGGCACAACCTCCTCTTCCAAGCTAGTTAGAGCTAGACTGAAGGGATTGCCATTGTAACTTTGTATTTGATCATTATTTGTGAATAAAGAAGATTTGGAGGCTATACTATGTAGTGATTTTGATTGTGTGGATGCTCAGTGTTATGTTGTTGATGTGATAGCTGCAACTTCTTACCAAATTCTATGTTGTTTCTGTGTTCTGGCTTCAAGGGTTCGGCTGAATCTAGTAAGGGTATAAACTAGGATAGCTAGATTGTTTAATCTTGTTTATCCATATGATGTATGCTCAAAAATATTAGTTATATTCTTAAATAAGGTTATTTCTACATAATCTCTCATTTTTGTTGCTTTATACATCCATATCCAGATCTCACGAGGTTTGTGTAGACTTGTGTTATTTAGTTGCAGGTTCCCGATTGGATGAGGTTGTGGATATAGATTGACTCCTTTCCTATCCATAAGCTCAAGACTCTGTCCCTCAGCTCTCCACGAAAGGGCCTCCTTCCATCTTGCTCCATTCAAGCAACGATATGACCTTCTCTCCTCTTCTTCTCATTTCTACAAAAAATCAACACTTTACCTGGTTACTTTTTCAGTTCATAGCTGTGATTTCATTTGGATCTGTTTCATCAAATTAAAATATACATAGATATAATATTTCATAGCTCATATCCTAGATCTTGCACTTAAAAAATTTTCATAAGCATCCTAAATCTAGCTGTAGGGAAATCGTCTTTTTTGCATGAATTTTAAAGAAAACTTGTAGATCACATGCATTAGATTTCTTTTCGCTGTTACAAAACTTTATATTCTGCAATATCAGTGCAATTGAATTGGCTGCACAAAAATAAATCCAAGATCCCAAGGAAATCTTGCTTTCCTTGGTTCCTTTTTCACCGATTTAGCTAGTTTAAGTTCATTATTTTTTGAGATAATTTTTTGAGATAAAGTAGGCTGATCCAAAGGTACTCTTAAAGTGCCTTTGGAAATATTTTATTCTAAATTGCTCGCTTTCCTTTATCAGGTCTAACAGAAAGAAAAGGAAGATGATGTCCGAAGTGGTTTCAGGAGCGTTCAAATCCCCCCAGGGGTCTCTCTTTTCGCTAAAAAATCTTAGTTGTTTTGCAAAATTGTAAAAACTTGGTTTCAAAATTAATAAGGACCAAGAAAGTTTTGATTTATTAGTGCTTTGATATTGTAACCGCTGTAGTAAAATCATCCTTTGAATAGGCTCTTTCGAGCCCTTTCTCCATCCCCCCTGGGGGGATTTGCGTCTGTGTCCTTTTCGTCGCTTTCTGCTTATTTATTTTCAAATTAGTATTGATCTAATATACAGGGTAGTATAATATATTTCATTATTGATTCCATACTCCATATCTTACATTTCAAAGTAATCATAATACTTACCCCACGATTTCCCGAGTGACCCGAAAGGGGAAAGAGATTCGTGGTAGGATTAATTAAGAAACTAGAATTGTGTATCCGTTTGCTTTTTTCTATCTTTTGTTTATCAGAAAATTTAAAATTAACCCCTCCTTGATTCCCCGATTGAGATCCACTTGGATCGAAAGAGGTTCTTGGAGGCTTTTCTTTTAAACAAGAACATCCAGTTTAAAGCTTACTAAAATCGACAAGACTCCAGTTTGTATGCTCTGCACTTGGCTGCGGTTTGTCCGATCAGTCAAGCTGTATCAAAAGCACTTGGGTGACTAGCATAATTAGGACTCACCCTCCCCAATTGACAAACCATCAAGTGAAAATCCAACACCTCGATCAAACCTTTACGGTGGCAAAATACCCAAAGGAAGCGGGAACTTCTGAAAAGCAACCTCGGGGTGCCGATCTCTGTCACACCCTAACAGGTGCATTACGAACAAGAGCCCCAGAGTCTCCATTTCAGCCCACATATTCCTTGCGGGTAGCCGTGAAGGTTTTGTTTTGGACATACTCCAAGTACTCTCGGGTATATCTGGAGTCCCCCCTTAGCCTAATTTAATCAATTCATACTTCAATTTTAACTTAAAACATACCAAGATGCAATCGCAAAACATTCACTCTAAGCACATGCAAGCACATTGATCTTATTGATTTGACTCCATTCTAAGGCACTGGTCATTTTTTGCTTTATATATATATATATATTGTGTATCAGCTTTGTGCTTTCGTGTGTTTATCTTCGTATCTTGTCATCTTTAATTGTCTATAGTTAAAATATTCAAACTCCTAAATAATTGATTCAGTTTAACATCACCAAACTAAGAAATCATCCTTAGTAACTTAATAGGGTCTACCCCGTTCGCTTCGTTAGGAGTTGAGCCTAAACAGAGGAGTCAAGAACAAGGTGACAGCCTTGAATCGAGACTTGCCCCCAAGGACACACCGAGTGGCTTGAAGATTTCTGCCACGTGACCCAGGTGTGTGAAAGGCGGCAACACATTTTGGCGCCATTGCCAGGGATAAATCTTCTTATTCCCGAGTACGACTTAGCTTAACCTTTTTCTAAAACAACTAGAAAGATAAAAACTTTTGATTGATCTAGTCTTTAAAAAACATAAAAATTAAAACTCGATCCATCTTGCGACAGCATTGTCTAACATCCCTTCAAGAATTTCTACCCGAAGAAACCGCCGACAATTATTCAATCCTCTCCCTGATCCTGAAAGGTTTATTAGGGAAATATTGAATAGGCAGACTTCTCGTAGAAACCTTGAATATTTAGGAGACCAATCCCTCTCAGATATCCATGACATATTTGTAGAGAGTCATGTTCACTAATCTCAAGAAATGATGGAATTTTACAAACCCCTTGACTTTTCTCATATAGCAGGTAGTCCTCATTACATTCCAAATGACACGATCAAGAATCTCCCCATATTTCAGGGCAATAATGCCATCACTGCCAAGTCTCACCTTCGAAGGTTTGAAAAGTACCTGGCCAGTTATTGCAATGATGCTTCCCATGACAATCATGATGTCAAAATGAAGTTCTTTGCTTTATCTTTGGAAGATGATGCTGAAGAGTGGTACTACGACCTAGATGATGATTCATATAAAACTCTCAGTGAATTCATAGAGGGTTTTAAGAAGAAGTGGGGGGAGAAGAAAGAACCAAGACATCTGCTTGCTGCCCTCCATAACATAAAGAAGATGGAGAATGAAACCATTGATGAATTTAATACTAAGTTCAGGCGTGTGGTTGCGGAACTCCCTAGAGAAATCAAGCCAAGGGATGCCTCCATCCTCATATATTACATCGAAGCTTTCACTGGTGATTTGAGGTACCAGCTAAGGGACAAAGAGCCAGCCGACCTAAAAACTGCTCAGGAATTGGCCGAGAAAATAGAAAAGAATATGCAGTCTTCAGGCAAATCCAACATTCCATGGTGTGGACCCTGTGAACAATTCCACCAAGAAAGCACTTGTTATGTTGCAAATCAAGTCATGGAACATGGACTTCCCGAGGTCAGTAATCAGGAAACAAATTCAAGCGAGTCTGATCATATATACATGGTAGGCCAGGCACATTATTCATGCCTATAATTTCGAATCCATCCTGCCCCTTCTAGATCATCACGCAGGTTTGCATTTTCTGAATAAAGTATCCTTACTTTGGCTGGTACCCAAAGACAAGGAAATTTTATTTTATGTTAATAAGATGCTTAGGTGGTTACATTGGATTTCTGATTACACTTAACCCTTTTTATATCATGCTTAGAGTAGGAAAATAAGCTCCTTGAAAGAGAGCATTTACTTTCTGCATTTCTATTTTATACTTAGCTATAATAAAACTTTGCTTCTTTTAGTTAGTTACATTTATGTTGTTTATATAAATCAACTTAATGGTTCATTTGGTTTTTTATAAAACTTGTGCTACTGATGTTTTTCTTGTCAAGTTGAGATGTTTTTACAAGGTATACAAACCAGAGATTCTGGTGTTCTCATATCCTTTCCTTGCCTTAAAGACTAGATCGAGCACACGTCCCACAATTGGAGCCAGAATGTTACCACCTAATTAGTTGTACTTAGTGGTTTTTTTCAAGTGAGCCCGGTGAAACGGATAGGGTTAACTTGTTCGGACTTCAAAAGACGTATGGAAGTACTTCTGGGAAGTCCTTGTTGTATCATATCACATGTTCATACCCCATGGGGAAATTGTAATAAATGTTCTAGCATGATAATGTCTGTAAAAGACTTGGTCTCTTAGACTTCATTTGTCAATCCGATCAGCCTAGGGTATTTTTTCCCTTGGTTACTATTGGTTGTTGAATAAATGAATGATAATTTCTGACTTTTTCTCTCCATACCTCCAACGTTGGGGTGGTTGGCTTGGCATTTGGGCATATTGAGGTTATTAGAGTCTATGTGTCAATGTATAAGCATGCTAGACATCATTTTTGAGTCATATGAACATGTCTAAGTCCCCCTAGGTGTTTTCCAATGTTTCAATTTTTTAGTTTTTTCAGTATTTTTTATTAAATTTTGATTTTTTCAAAACCTAGGCTATTTTGTAATAGTTTAATTGGAAACATTGATTTTGTAATAAAAGTGGGCCAAATAATCGGTTTCAGTCATGTAGGTGCTCATTTTCAAGCTAAGAGCACCATGTAAACCCATGGACCCACTTTTTCCTAAGTTTTGAGTGATCTTCCATCACTCAGGTCAGAAAGCCCCAAAAATCAATTATTGATTATTTTAATTAATAAATTGATGAATAATGGAGCAAATCCAAAATCATAAATCAATGGATTCTCAGCCGATTTGATTGAAATCAGTCAGATCTGAAGCAGATTGACTGGATCTGACAAATCCTTGACCGAAGGAGGTGATCAAATGAGATCCAGAGTTGATCTTGAGCATCCTTTATGGGGAATTTCGCCCTCCCTCTCTCCTCAACACGTTTTGGCTCATCTAGATGAGTTTTGGTGGATGCTTCAGTGAACAGGTTGAGGTGTCAGTCAGATCAGCTCTCTGATTGACAGTTGTACTTAGTGAGACTCAGATCTGGCTCAATTAGACACAGATCAGGGATTGATGAACTCTCCATTAGTTGATTTCACTTGATTCCATGAGGATTTGCACCCCCCCTGGGCTGGATCTCCTGTTTTTTGTATATATCCAGGCACAACCTCCTCTTCCAAGCTAGTTAGAGATGGATTGAAGGGATTGCCATTGTAACTCTATATTTGATCATTATTTGTGAATAAAGAAGCTTTGGAGGATATATTGTGTAGTGCGTTTGATTGTGTGGATGCTTAGTGTTATGCTGCTGATGTGGTAGCTGCAACTTCTTGCCAAATTCTGTGCTGTATCTGTGTTCTGGCTTCAAGGATTCGGCTGAATCTAGTAAGGGTATAAAATAGGAAAGCAAGATTGTTTAATATTGTTTATCCATATGAGGTATACTCAAAAATCTTAGTTATATTCCTAAATAAGGTTATTTCTACATAATCTCTCATTTTTGTTGCTTTATACACCCATATTCAGATCTCATGAGGTTTGTACAAACTTGTGTTATTTAGTTGCAGGTTCCCGATTGGATGAAGTTGTGGATCTAGATTGACTCCTTTCCTATCCAATAATATCAAGACTCTGTCCCTCAGCACTCCACGAAAGGGCCTCCTTCCAGCTTGCTCCATTCAAGCAACGATCCGACCTTCTCTCCTCTTCTTCTCATTTCTACAAAAAATCAACACTTTACCGGGTTAATTTTTTAGTTCATAGCTGTGATTTCATTTGGATATATTTCATCAAAGTAAAATATACATAGATCTAATATTTCATATCTCATATCCTAGATCTTGCACTTAAAATTTTTTTCATAAGCATCCTAGATCTAGTTGTAGGGAAATCGTCTTTTTTGCATGAATTTTAAAGAAAACTTTTAGATCACATGCATTAGATTTCTTTTCACTGTTACAAATTTTAATATTATACAATATCAGTGCAATTTAATTGGCTTCACAAACAGCAAGCCAAGATCCCAAGGAAAGCTTGCTTTCCTTGGTTCCTTTTTTGACGATTTAGCTAGTTTAACTTCATTATTTTTTGAGATAAAGTAGGATGATCCAAAGGTACTCTTAAAGTGCCTTTGGGAATATGTTATTATAGCTTTCTTGCTTTCCTTTAGCAGGTTTAACAGAAAGAAAAGGAAGATGCTGTCTGAAGTGGTTTCAGGAGCGTTCAAATCCCCCCAGGGGTCTCTCTTTTCACTAAAAAATCTTAGTTGTTTTGCAAAATTGTAAAAAATTGATTTCAAACTATATAAGGACCAATAAAGTTCTGATTTATCAGTGCTTTTATATTTTAACCGCTGTAATAAAAGCATTCTTTGAATAGGCTCTTTCGAGCCCTTTCCCCATCCCCCCTAAGGGGATTTGCGTCCGTGTCCTTTTCGTTGCTTTCTGCTTATTTCTTTGCAAATTAGTATTGATCTAATCTTTAGGGTAGTATAATATATTTCATTATTGATTCCATACTCCATATCTTACATTTCAAAGTAATCATAATACTTACCCCACGATATCCCAAGTGACCCGAAAGGGGAAAGAGATTCGTGGTAGGATTAATTAAGAAACTAGAATTGTGTATCCGTTTGCTTTTTTCTATATTTTTTTATCAGCAACTTCAAAATTAACCCCTCCTCGATTCCCCGATTGAGATCCACTTGGATCTAAAGAGGTTCTTGGAGGCTTCTCTTTTAAACAAGAACATCCAGTTTAAAGCTTACTAAAATCGAGAAGACTCCAGTGTGTATGCTCTGAACTTGGATGCGGTTCGTCTGATCAATCAAGCTGTATCAAAAGCACTTGGGTGACTAGCATAATTAGGACTCACCCTCCCCAATTGACAAACCATCAAGTGAAAATCCAACACCTCGATCAATCCTTTACGGTGGCAAAATACCCAAAGGAAGCGGGAACTTCTGAAAAGCGACCTTGGGGCGCTGATCTCTGTCACACCCTAATGGGTGCATTATGAACAATAGCCCCAGAGACTCCATTTCAGCCCACATATTCCTTGCGGGTAGCCGTGAAGGTTTTGTTTTGGACATACTCCAAGTACTCTCGGGTATATCTGGAGTCCCCCCTTAGCCTAATTTAATCAATTCATACTTCAATTTTAACTTAAAACATACCAAGATGCAATCGCAAAACATTCATTCCAAGCAGATGCAAGCACATTGATCTTATTGATTTGACTCCATTCTAAGTCACTGGTCATTTTTTGCTTTATATATATATATTGTGTATCAGCTTTGTGCTTTCGTGTGTTTATCTTTGTATCTTGTCATCTTTAATTGTCTATAGTTAAAATATTCAAACTCCTAAATAACTGATTTAGATTAACATCACCACACTAAGAAATCATCCTTATTAACTTAATAGGGTCTATCCCCCTTGGCTTTGTTAGGAGTTGAGCCTAAACAGAGGAGTCAAGAACAAGGTGACAGCCTTGACTCGAGACTTGCCCCCAAGGACACACCGAGTGGCTTGAATATTTCTGCCACGTGACCTACGTGTGTGAAAGGCGGCAACAGAATGTAACTGGAAAAAAGACGAAGGCCATCCATCCGAGAGGATGGGGAGTTTGTAAAGGAATCGAGAATGGTATTATGAAAAGTCTTAGACCGTGCTTTGTTATTTTGTATGAAATCCTATTAATATCAACATGCAATATTGTCTTTTATGAACCAGGTTTAGTGATCATTGAGTTTCAATATACTGTGGTTTTCTTAAAACTGTCACTGTAATGATTTCCTTCATATCAATTTTTTCTTTATGAATTCTCAATATTGTGGTTGAATGTTCTTCCATCTATGTTTGGAATGTTTTTCTGAACACAGTTCTTCATCTTAACATATGATTGGACTGTTTGTTCCTGACTTTATTAATCAATTTTTGAACCTCGCTCGTATCATTCTTGCCTCAGTCCAATAATCTATGTTATTCTCAGACTCTAAAGTTTTCAGTGGTCTTTTCCTTTCTTTGTTTGCATTAATCTCTTGACCCCTACATAATCAATCTGAAAATACAGATTTATCTACTTAGATATGTCTCAAATTGGTGCTTAGCAGTCAGTACAAATTTTAGGACAAACATATTTTAGCATCATTACTGGGCTATAGAGGAACGAAGTCATCTTCCCCGAATTTTGATATTGAGTAGGTCCTCTTCTTGATGGTGAACAATAAGCGGATACTTGTTGGACTGGAAATTTTCACCAGGAGACTCCAGGGAGGAAGGATCTGTTGGCGACTCCACTGTTCCAAGATGTCGAATACTACGAAATCCATTTTGGAATGGAGGTATGAATATTTTAATTTTTCAACCGTTACAGGATTTCCAAATGTAATACGTGTTCTGGACGAGTACGAAGATATTCTTCCCAAATTCAGAGTGAAAACGCATGACAATCCAACAACACATTTATCGAAAATTCATGAAGTTATGTATCAGTTGGGAATTCATAATGAGGATGTACTCATGAAAATGTTCATGTATTCATTTGAAAGAGATGATAGTGAATGGTACTGATCTCTGCTAGTTTCTCGCATTTCTCACCGAAATAATTCAGTGCATGTTTTTGGAAACATTGTAAGTATATTTTATCAGTTGAACTTATTTTGAAAGATTGTTGCGAGCAGGATGATTTCCATAATGCAACTTGTTTATGTGATCCAAAAATTCACGATGATGAATGTAATATAGGATTCCAAACATGTCATGCAAAAGCTGTGGTTTTAGAATTAGTTGAACATAAACTGGAAATTTTTTTAACTTATGTTGTTAAGGAAGAATCTCACGATCATTATGATATCAAAGCTATTGGTAGCAGTCATGTTAAAGACCCATTTGACATTGTATCAAATGTTTCTAGTTCCTTTTGTTATGATAAGTTAGTTGTTTCAAATATTGTTGAAGATCATCCCAATCTTGATGGATATCCTGATAATGAGTAAATCTTTACCACAACACATGTGGAATTTCTTCGTAGCCAACCAGTTTATGATCAACCTATTTTTGACGAGTACCCAGATGATGAAGTGCATATTTTCACATTAGCTTCCATTGATTTGAGAAAGCAATGATCTAATATTTGAAAATTATGAATATGAATTTAGTGAAAAACATGAAGAGGGAGTGAATTCATCAGATCAGCTACCAACATTTCGTTTTCAAGCAGAAGCAGACCAAAGTTTCCAGAGACCAGCAAGCTTGCATCTACCATTCTTGAACCTGGATCTGCCAGAGCTATCACACAAAATATGGTCAGCAATAGAAGCCATGGACCAATTATAATTGAGAAGACACATTTGCATCCCATTCCTTTTAAACAACATGGAAAGGTATTCTTTTATGATTTTAATAATCTAGTAGTTGTTTATATGGAGGCTTTTATCAGCTCAAGTTTTGTAAGTATGAGTTTCAGGTTTACAACGATCTTCACATAAACATTTCAATTTTTATTTTCCTGAAACATATTCAAGGTATTGAACTGTTAATCCTATTTTTGATAGGGCTTCATTGAAAATTTACATACACATGATTAGCTAATTGTTGTTGGTTTGGAATAGGACTTGTATATAAATAAGCTCATCTTTTGAGCATGGTTTTAGTTTACAATGTGTGTGGATTTATTTTTAGTAGTTCCATTTCAACATGTTGGCTTATAATACACATTTGAATAAGACTTCAACGCAATGGACACTGGCACTGTTATTTTCAGTTTTCAGTTGCGAGACAACTTGTTTTCATTATGTGGCTAGTTTTATATTGTACAAAAGGTATTGTGAACAATGATGAATGTAAGGAACAAGGTCTGCATGTTCTTGGATCTTCGCAGGGAGAACTCCATCCCTAGCAAGAGCAAGAAGTTGGTACCAAGATCTGCTTCATCAAAATTTTATATTACGGCACTGCACATGTAAAGAGGGACCATGATTTTTGTTTTTCGAAACTCCACTTTTCCAAATTCGCATGTAAAGAGGGACCATGATTTTTGTTTTTGGAAACTCCACTTTTCCAAATTCATGAATGTTTCAGTTTTCCTAGTTAGTTCTCCTCATGTCAAATCTTTAACATTATGAATTCCTTTAAAATTCTGACCATAAAATATCTAAGTGCCCAATGCTAAGTATATCAAAACCAAGTATTTTTCCATTCCCAAGGCTAAGTATATCAAAACCAAGTATTTTTCAATACATAATTACTTGTATTTTCTTGTTTTAGTTATTATCTTTGGGCACATAGTATGATGAGATGGAATTGAATTTTTGAAAACCAAAAGAGGTTTTTGTTCAAAATGGGACTATTCAATAACACCTCTTTCATTTTTGTAACGTGAATCATGGTTTGGAATATTGGAATGGATCTCTTCAACCTATTTTTCTAGATTTAAAAATTAAATAATTTCATGTTTTAGTCGTAATATTTGGACACACTTTTCTAATAACTCGAGAGGAATTTGTAAAATTCTGCAACCGGGTTTTCACCTTAGATACGTGCAAAAGAAACTCCCTTCCGTTAAAGGGACAAAAGGGTAGATTTCGTCAAAGGGACAAAAGGATAGAGTTCAATGAAAAGAGCTAGCTGCAAATAGAATATTAGTAACACAATAAACAAATAAGAAAAATATACCAAACTAAATAAACAAGAATGAGACAATTATACCTTGTGGGCCACCATGCCCTAACTTGGAATGATACCTGCTTTCCAGAGGCTTGTTAGTATGTAGGGTGCCTCAACATATAGGATGCCAAGTAGGTGGGGCAATGGAATGATTGGCAAATGATGTGATTATTTTGAGAATGATGGCTTCTCAACGTACTCACTAAAATATAATAATGACAGAAGGAACAAGGGAATCTTGTGATGGACACCTCCGCACTATTTTATAGTTTTTTATGTCATTTTTTCTCTTTTAGGTTTTTGAACCCTATTTAGGGTTTTAATCCCCGTATGTGGGTTTTTAATCCCTTTTTGTGTTTTTATCCCTATTTGGGTATTTTAGCTCCTTTTGAGCTTTTTAGCCCTTTTTTGAGAGAGAGTGAAGGTAAACCATAGTTTTTGAGGTCAAAGGTAAGAAAAAATGGTAGGGAAATGATGTGTGTATGTGGTTTGGACCATATGGAGCTACGTGAGAAACTTTTCGAGTTAAAATATTGCCCCCTAATGTGTCAGGGAAAGAGCTCATTGTATGGCCGACAAGCATCATAGGATTAATGGGATAGTGGAGAGAGCTGTGAAGAAGCGACGCTTCCTCATTCGAGACACGGTGGATTATAATTTTTGTATTAATATTTGTTCCAAACAATGGGTGAGATACAAAGAATATGTGACATGTATATGGACAAGGTAGGCATACCAATTCTCGTAACCATGTAAAAAGAATAAAGAATGGGATCGAGGCTCAAAAATATGGGAGTCGATCAATACATATACAATTGATGTTAATCGCAGCCTTGATGAGACGCTAAATACAATGTTGATATGAAGAACTGATACATAGAAACAATGTCATTCTCTTGGAATGCAATATCTTCATAAGTGATGATCTGGTGAGCCTAGAAGTGTACATAACTGGAGAGATCCAATGACAAAGATTTAGAATATTTGTGGCACCATATGCTGCATTAATACTGGAGTTGCCGAGAAGCACTTCTCTGGGGCGTCAGAACACTGTGTCCAATGCAACCTAGAAATAAAAGGGACATGAACTTGTCTGGTTCCCATAGTAGACTCATCAATGTGCTAGAGTCACGTGACAACCGGGGTATTCAACCAAATAGTGAATTGACCAATTCCCTATACGAGTCTCAACAATGCAATGATTTTGCTGAAGTCGAGCACGTGAGACACAACCATCTAGAGATGCACTAAGGACTCCTCTCAAGTAGTCCAAGGAACTCATCAATGAGGTGGATGAAACCAGGATACAGGGACCTCTAGGTCTCTCCTCTGGAATATATGTTTTTTCATCGAGAGAGGGAGACATGCAACTAACCAAGGAAATGATGGGTCCTTGATCAGAAGCGCGAGGGGATAAACAAAGATGTGGATCAACCTAGGGACTGACACATTGAGGAGGGGAAGAGGGGCAAGGGAAGACTTAAACTTCCTTTGTTTATAGTATGGCAACAGGGCTGACCTGGAAGCAAATGAAACTAACTCATGGGAGAGGGATCATAGCTGTAATACCAGGAATGGAACTACATATAGGAAATATTGTGGGAGGTAACTGGAATAGTAATATCCATGGGTTTCAAGGAAGACGCATCACAGAATACTCTGAACAAAGGAAAACCACTAGGGCAATGCTGCCAAACTGTAATATCATATGTGGTGGTGCCTACAGACATTGTTTATGACACAATCTCATGGATTTTTAGCAAGCACAAGAAAGTGAATGCTCGATTGTGCTTTCAATTTTAGAGAGTCTGAAAATAGGAAGAAGACTCCAGTGGGGTCTCTTTTTCATTCATAGTCTCATGTGTCTGAAAAAGGATAAAAGTGTACATATGAAAGCTCGCCTACCCTTATTGGGGGATAGGATTCTTATTTACCATTGGTAGACCAAGCAGGATGGAAAAGGTTAGAATTACATTTACTGGACGGTCATTCAAATAATTTTACGAGCATGAATGAAACCAAGTTTGCTCGGTAACCTTTTATTGATGAGAAGGCTAGAAAAGAACTTAAAGAAATCCCATGATGATATTTTTCATAAATTTTGGTCCCAATGCCGAAGAAAGCATAGAAGGATGCAAAGGGAAACGTTCTTGGCCTGAGTGTGCCAGGATGGTCCTTTTCTTATGATAGGTTATATAGTCCAAAAAAAGAGATAAATGGGGCTGCATAGATGCCCTTTCAAATACTTTAACAAGTGTGAAAGAAGAAAGCATGCTCAATGATATTTTCATTCATTTAGGAGTCAGAAAAGATCTCAATAGAATCTTTGTAATGGATATTCGCGTGGTAGCTTGTAAATCGAGGTGACATTTGGGAGTTGCCCCAAAAAGTCATTATGCAACCATGAGACAAGGGTCTCGTTAAAATACATAGGACAAAAAACCGAATCCAATGGTGCAAACAAAATCCCAAATGGACTTTGGATGGCTCTGAGCTTGAAAGAAAAACATACCCAATGAGGCCTATAAACAAGCGGACCACATGACATGTGTCATTGTTATTGTTCAGTGTTGAGTTGGAGTGGAGGACCCCAGAGCTCTTTTGTTGATTTCTTTCATTCCAACTAGTGGTTTTCATATTTGCGACTTGTGGGTAAGATTACTCATCGAAACAGTGATTTTCACTGGTTTATTTTGGTTTTTGTCTCCCCCAGGAACTCATGCCAAACTAAAAGGGTTTGACCAGGCCGAGTCATGCTTTTTAGGGGAAAATTAGTGACTTGGGTCACACTTTTCATCCAAACAGCTGTGGCCTAGTCACACCTGTCGGAGAGACAAGCACAACCTAAGTCACATTTATTCAATCAAGATGAGAGAGTGAGTTGCAACTACTTAGGCACTAAGTGCGAGTTGGTCTCTTAGAAAGGATCAAAGTTGTGAATTCATCTCTAGGTGAGGGGACTTTTGTGAGACTGAGTCTAACTGGAATTGGTTTTCCATGGAGGATGTCGTCGCTAGTGTGGAGAGAGAGAGATATGGTTAACTTGCAAAGGGATGCATTGAGGGATGTGGGAGTGAGGGACATGCTCTCCCAGAGTGGTTTGCTAAAGTACTTTTGGATTCCATTGATGTGGAGTGCTGGACTATTACTTGAGACATTGGTGATATTTTGGGATACAAATGTAGACTACTTCACCATCTAGGGGTATCTATTTGAGTTCATGCTCGATGAGGTGTACTTCTTGACAGGCCTCCTGATGTTGGGTATGATCGACGATACGACACCGAAGCTCACATATGGGGTGACCCTGGATGAGCTCTGTGATAGGAAAGATTATATATAACACTGCAACTGTTGATGGATCATACATCCTAGTGTGTGACATTGAGAGTTTCTCGACTCGGGCTATGGCAGCCACAGTGTTGCGTATCTTGGGGTCATTTGGAATGCACAAGATCTTAGGGGGCTAGCTCTAGATTTTGGAGCGCATGATGGAGGACACCTACTATGGATGGGCCCAAATGTATTTGTCCATGGTTCAGTGTGTGCTAATCCATGCTAGGACTATTGGAGGGGGCTTTTTTCCCCTTCTTTTTTGTGGTCTTTCTTCTTTGAGATAGTTTCAACCCTTTGACTGCACTTAGCAGTGCAGGATGGAATGAGATGCTAGTACATGAGGGGGGAAGCCTGGTGGGCTGATTATTTACTCAGGAGTTGTTGGCACAGTGGAGGTAGATCCCAGTCATCATTTAGTACTACCCATACATAGAGATGGATTACCAGGGAGATCCAGAGATGACCCAACCTCTAGGACAGGCATGGGGACCAGATGGTACTTATACATGATTTTTTATGTGTTTACATTCATATATATCTCACTAGCTTAGTGCTATCTAGCATATGTTTGCACCATATACTTATGATGTATTGTGCATATCTGTAGATGTTTGACCATAGCTGCGCATAGGTTACGAGTGATGGAAGGGTTGGGTGGAGGAGATAGATCCCCCCTCTAAGGGGCAACAGAGTGTCTTGAGCTCGCTTCGTCATGACATAGAGAAACTATTCGATGGTGCTACTAATGACAACTAGAAGCACTTATATGATTATCTAATCGCTGCTTCTTATCATGCATCACATGAGTGGATCCCCTTGATGAAGAGGATTGTAGTCACTGTTGAGTATGCTCGAGCGGAATCCCAAGGGGATGCACAGATGGAGGATGAGGCTAGCTCTAGTGAGGAGGAGGACTTAGAGGAGGATTCCGAGTTAGAGTACCAGGAGGAGGAATTTGATTCTGACTAGAAACTAGTGGTGCTGGACCTAGTGCGATGGTGTGCTCAGATTTTTGTATCGATATGCATATTCAGTTGAGAAAGCTTTGTGGAGCTTCTCATTTTGTATAGAACACTTTGACATTATATATATATATATATATTATGCATGTGGATCCACTTTTTATGTTTTTTATGATGAAAATTCCTAGATGATGTATGTTACACATGTATGCATGATTATATGATGATGCATGATGCAGTTTTTTATTTCCTATATGTGATGATGAATATTCCAATATAGAACATCGTAGCCATTTTATCTACCACACTATTGAGGTTTCTGGGAACATGTGTAAAATTAATGGATTCAAAATTTCTAACCAACTATTTAGTGTGCAGGAACTTTCTAAAGAGACAAGGATCATGTATCCAATACCAGTTTTTCAACTAGGAGACAAGTAGTTTGGAGTCTAAGAAGACATCAAGGTGATGAATATCCAACTGGAGGGCAGCGGCTAAGAGATCCACAACACCATCGTACTTAGCATGGTTGTTGGTAGCAATGCCAACACACATTCTGTCGATATGGATCAACACATGTGATGGGGAATAGATAACCCACGCAACCGAGGCAAGATTAGGAGACCATATGCTCGCTCCGTTAGCAAATACGATGTATTGATGCAAGTTAGGATCCATCTGGAGTATTCAAGGAAACACATTGCAAGACTCATTTAAAGAATGGTGTAAAACAAAGACAAGAAAGACTATACTACAAGTGACTCATGATGGTGATATTATGTTGGTAGCAATGCCAACACACATTCTGTCGATATGGATCAACACATGTGATGGGGAATAGATAACCCACACAACCGAGGCGAGATTAGGAGACCATATGCTCGCTTCGTTAGCAAATACGATGTATCGATGCAAGTTAGGATCCATCTGGAGTATTCAAGGAAACACATTGCAAGACTCATTTAAAGAATGGTGTAAAACAAAGACAAGAAAGACTATACTACAAGTGACTCATGATGGTGATATTATGCATAGAATCTCTTCAGGTAGAGCCTGTTGCAAGGATTCTTCAAGAGTTTTCCATCAGAGTCAGCCATAATGTATGCTTCCCTGCCGAGGCAGCAGTGGATGACATATGGATCATACCACATGGATTCTAACTTTCCTTTTCCCAACTTATCGTTGGCTTAGTCGTAACTGAGGACCATATCACCTTCACTAAAGGTGTGAGGGCGGACATGGGAGTCAAAATGTGACTTCGACCAAGTTTTAGCTGCTTCAATTTCTTATTGAGCAGTGTGAAGGTCCTCATTGGTTTGTTCAAGAAGATTAAGGCTCTCTTCTAATGGTGAGGTACCAAGGAGGATTTCTATGACAAGGCGGAGTGATGGAATTTGGCACTCAATGGGGAGTATTGATTCAACACCATGGACCAAGTGGAATGGGGTGAAGCCGGTGGCGGTCATCGTGGATGTGTGGTAGGCCTAGAGGGAAAAAAATAGCATGTGGTGCCAGTTAGTTTTATGGTTTCCCACCATCCGTTGGAGCATGGTTTTAATGATTTTGTTGACTTCTTCAACTTGTACATTTCCCTGAGGATAGTAGGAGGATGAGTACCGGTGCTTGAATTTCAACATGGTTGAAAGTTATGTCCAAACAACATCTTCAAAATGGCTACCGTGGTATGAGATGATCTGTTGGGGAACACCAAATCGTGAAATGATGTGGTTGAAGAAAAAATGTGTCATTGTTTTAGCTTTGAAATTGAATGTGGGCATGGACTCAACCCATTTAGTGAAATAATCGACATCCATAACAATGTATTTATGTCTGATGTTCTAGATAGGATTAATTGTCATGAAATCGATTGTCCACTTGCAAAAGGGAGCAACTGTGACTACGGGATCTAGTAGCACGGGGGGAGTCTTTGTTTTTGGGGAAAAAAATTTGAAACTGTGACATTATTTGACTTCCTCAATGCAATCAGAGAAAATGGTAGGCCAAAAATAATCGGCTCGGAGAATCTTTTGGGAAGTAGCCAACCAGAAAGGTGGCCACTGCAAGCTCCACTGTGATAGCAATTAAGGAATTTCTCAGCCTCATCATGGGTGAGGTAACGACGTAATATGGTATCAACTCCTCAACGGTATAAAACATCCCTGATGAGGAGATGGAAAGAAACTTGGTGTCGGATGCACCATCTATCTTCTTGGTTTGGGTGGGCCTGGAATTTCTGGGTGTGTAGGTCTAAGAGAATGCCCCCATACCATGGGTCTTCTTTGGAAATGACAAATAGGTGTTCGTCTAGTAGGTTTATTGTGATTGGTGGTGATGCAGACAATGGAGGAAGATATATGATTAGTGTGGATAATGATAAATCTTTGCTGCTCTTCGGTGCAATATTAGTATAGACGCAGATGGTACCTTGTTTTTTATTCATGGGAACAAGATTTGAAACCCAGGTGGTATACATGATGGGGTAGATGAAGCCGACTATGCATAGTTTCTCGATTTCATCTTTAACCACAGCAGGTTTGGAAGGGTGGATGGGTCATTTCTTTTGGTGAACTAGAGCCACATCTCGACATGTGTCAATGTGGTGTTAAAAAATGGATGGATCCAATCTAGGAATCTTGGTATAGGACCAAGTAAAAATGTCATGGAATTCCTGAAAAAAAGTGCTTTGTAGGAAACAACTTCTTCAGGGGAGCATGATGCTCCGAGTGTGATCTCTTCAACAATATTAGGGTTGGTTGAGATGTTAACCTTGATGGTAGGCAAGATATTAGCCATGCTCCTTTATTAAAAGGCGTTAGGTTCCAGAATGGGGTTTTTGAACCAGTCAACCTTTCCATGGATGAATTCCTTGGCTTCGATTGAATATTGATTTCATGATGACAAAGGTTCCTCGGGGATGAAGAATGAGCGATGGTGCATATCATACCATGAGTATTCATGGGATAACATATCTTCAAGTATCTCCTCATCGTTAGTGAAATAACAGTTAGATAGGTGTGATAGATCATCTATGGTTGCGGAGATGGATGGGATGGCAGAGCTGGAAACCATGTATATGACGGTGGTGTCTGAGGATGAAGTCGGTCGGTGAATTTCCTTGATGATAGTGATTTCGGTTTCACGATAGTGTTTTTGAAGGTCATGGAGGATGGAACGATACTCTACCAAGTCAGGGAAATGGTGAGAATAATGGCCATACAATCTGCAAATTGCACATGCATGGTTTTTCCTCAAAGACTTGTTTATGGCCACTGGCGGAGTTGAGACGATGACTATTGGAGTCTCGTCGGCTATGTCCATGGCGTCTATGTGTGTGCGTAGGATAGGTATCTATGGGAATTTCTGGGTTGCATGACCATCGACATCACACAAAGTGCAAGGTGGATCCGAGTGAGGCTCGACCGCTAGTTTGGTGGTTTTTCCCCTAGCCTTCTTTGGAGGAGGTGGGGCTGGTGTAGGAATGAAAGTCATTTTTGGTGGAACTGGAGTGGGGCATGACGTTGTATTAATAGGTAGGACAGGGGTTAGCAGAACCTAGGGCACCGAATATGAGGTAGGTGGTTCAAGGTACCACACATGAATACCTAGCCTAAAATTTGGTAAATTTAAAGTATCCATAACAGGCTTACTCACAATGTCGGATGGTGGGAAAAGGAAGGGAATCATATGGACTAGGAATGAGTCCCAATAATTCCTTGGAGATTGCATTTGAGGTTGTGGCTGTGGTTTTGGAGTGGGAAGAATGGTGCTGGATTAGAGGGTGAACGAATCCATTGTGTCATTTGACTTTGGTGGAGGATTTAAACAAGGGAAGGAAGTCATCATAGATGTGTCGACGAACAATCCCAGGGATATGGCCGACAAGAAAGGGATGGATACATTGTTGATGGTGGTATCAATGGTAGGGATGACATGTTCTGGTGTGGCTAGCCCCTATGGATCATAATACGTTAATTGATCCACCATCACGATCTTCCCGTCATGAGGGAACATCATAAGTCGAAAGATGGTGGATGCCAAAGCTCTCATGTCATACATGTAACTACGTCCGAGAAGGAGGTTATAATCAAGTTGAGCATTGACAACCTCTATGTCGATCAAACCATTTTATCGGCTAATGATATAGGGACATTCATAATAATTCCTTGGGATTTTGTGGAACGACCATTCTAGGCATGAAGGGAAGTGGTGAATGGTTGAAGTTTATGGGACCCGAGTTTCTGCCAGACAAACTTCGGCATGACATAGATTGATGCCCCTTCATCGGTAATACATCGATGTATGAACAAATTCTGAATTAAGAATGGAATCTGGAAGGAGATGGTGGATGGAATTCTTAGTTCTGCTTGATCCAAATTGAATGTGATCAATATGGAATCAAAGGGATCCATGATACCTATTTCATATAATGATTCCTTCCGCTATGGCAGGCACGTTTTTAGCACTTCAAGAGAGGACATGGTTATAGGTGGTTGGTCCAAGTCATCAACAATGCTATAATTCAAAGTAGATCTTGTAGTGTCGTTGTTGGCGATACGCCGCATGGGGAATCGTGGACCTCTGGAAGCCATCAATGGGGTGTGTAGGTAGGTGAAGGGGCATGTTGGTTGTGTTGGAAGTGGATGTCATTGATGGGTCAACAGTTTTTGTGGTGGACCTGTATTGATTACGCCTAGTCTGGAGGTTCACCTATTTAGTTGACAATGTCATCAAGTGATGGATACCAGTATTTGTATGTGGGGTTGCAGCTGGAGCTGTGGGAGCAAGTGGGGCCAAGAGTGTAGTTGCAACTAATCCTTTGAGTGGTAACAGGTTTTGAAGCACCATAGGTGGAGTACCTGGTGGTGCTGGGATGGGTTGATCTTGGGCTTCCACATTGGTGTCTCGTTGAGCTTCATTCCAGAGAAACTGCTTGACATTATCCATATGAGGGAATTCGTGAGTGGAGTGACCATAGACGTTGCATAATTTACATAGATGGTTTGTCCATAATAGAGTGTTTCGTCCAGGTAGATTAGGTTGTTGGGAGTTTTGCATCGGTGGGTTAGCACTATTGTTATTATGAGGATTAGGCTGTTGGCCACCTCCTTGTGGTTGGTTATTACCCCAGTTCCTTGCTGGTTTTTATTACCCTACCCTTATTTATTGTTAGGGGTGGGTTGTTTGGGAAGATTCTGTTGAGAAAAAACTTGTCTCATGGACATTGGAGGGGATGAGGATGGAGCCGGAGTAGTCTACATCGCTGCCACATAGTAGGCCGGAGGAGTTTGAGGGGCTACAAATCTGATCATTGGTCTCGAATATGATTATGTTGGCCAAGTTGTCTCATGGGCATGCTAGTGTGGTGCGAGTTGTGCATAGGAGGTCATGGTCAAGATTGAGCTATCATCCTTGAGTAATTGGGTACTTGGTTTCGTTGTGCAACATTGGGGGTGTTTCTTAGGTGCGGTGGAATCATAGGGGGTACTCCATAGGATTGCGGGTGTTGAGATATAGAACCTATTACACCATCCACAGCTTGGGATGCCCTGAGCGCATCACGGTGAGAGGTGTCAACACAAGGACCGTCTGGTATTATGGTGTATATGTATCCAAACTGAGCATATATTAAATCGAACTATTGGGCCTTTCAGATGGCCTCATCCTCATATTAGGGATGTTCATAGGAAACTCCCTTGGCTATGGTTGGTAGCAAGGTCTTCAAGAACCAATGAAGGAAGATCCTATCCTCAAGCTAGATCTTACATAGGCTACATCATCGTCGCCTCTTGTGGATGTAGTCGGTGATGTGTATAGAGGTATTCTAATGACAAGATAACAAGATCTCCATGCCTTCATCGTATCAGATAGGGAGTTGGAAGTACTAAAGGCACATGAAGGCCAGCGAAGTGAAATCAAAATAAGAGGATTGAGGTAGTTTGATATACCACTTTGCTGCAACACCTATGAGTGTGCATTGGAATAATCTCAATCGGATTGAGTCGTCTACAATTCTATTTGATGAGCATCATAAATGAAATGACATAATATGGTTTTGGGGGCACTCACATGTCTTTCCTTCAAACTTTGGAATATCTCAAGGGATTTTGGCTGGCATGGGAGGCTGTTATGGAGAGAAAAATCCTATGGCTTGGGGTGTACCACAATAGATAGCTTTGACACTAGAAGTCAATATTTCCCAATATGCAAGAGAAACCAAACATCTAACACTAAGGGATACCGAATCGTACCTTGTTCCAGACGGTTGAAGTAGATCCCCATTAAGCTTTCCAATTCATGCTTCTGTTAGCAATTCACTCTCAACAACAGTAAACAAGAAATACATGCTATATAATAGTGTGTTAGACCTACTCTATCATATATATTCAATGATACATAAGCAATTAAAAATGTCCATGGATTCAATATTCATATTCAATCGCACATAATTGGACAGGAAAATATATTTCTATTAATAAAATCAGAGTTTACAATAGTGACAACCTCTCTCGGCATGTCTATGAATGAGAGAAACTGAGTCCTCCACATGGGACTCCACCACCTCAATCCTCCTTCTCTCGATAGAAATCTCACAAGCAAAGGAAATCTTGGGAATAATACAAAGTGTTCCAAATGGACAAAGGGATGAAGAATCAATTATATGAAAGTTGTGGAAACAATGGAGTATAGTTTACTTACTCTTCACTTCCTCCTTCTTCAATGTATCCAAGCGGTTCTTTATATAGCACTCCAAAAGGGTAATGGAGGGTCGAATCTGAGTGTTCTCAAGGAATTTGGAAAGCCAAGAGTCAAGCTATCATTAGAGGAAATTTCAACTCAAAATGGCCCTTTTAACTTTTATTCAAATGCCATGTCATCATGTGTTAGCCAATGAAATTGCTTTAAATTTGAAATACCGTATAGGTCTTAAACACTTTTTCAATATAAATTTGGGGATAGGTATCATAAAAAGAACTACTTTTTTGGTTTGTATTTTTGACATATCTCCCCGTGTTTTTACTCAAATTTCGATCGGGAGAGCTCGTTGGATGCGGAATTAAATTCTACATCCAACTAGTACCCACTCGGCATACTTTTGACAGACCCCGCTACCCCCAAAACAAGAAATTCCTGAAAAAATGGAATGATGACATCATCATTCCATTTTTTTCAGGTATTTCTTGTTTTTGGGGTAGCGGGGTCCATCAAAAGTATGTCAAGTGGGTACTCGTTAGATGTGGAATTTAATTCTACATCCAACGAGCTCTCTCGATCGAAATTTGAGTAAAAACAAGGGGAGATATGTCAAAAATACAGACAAAAAAGTAGTTTTTTTCTTTTCTTCCTCCAAAATTAATAAATATTATTTTATTAGTTCATTTTAGGAGGCCCATTTTGAGTTGAAATTTTCTGTAATGTCGGAATCACATGAGGAAAACTCCAAAAATATTTGGTCTTATGCACACATCCCGATGTACACAGGTTTGAGGTCAAAAGTAGCGTGTACATGTGAGTATGGGTTTAAAAGTCATGTACAATAATAAACATGGGTTTTTAGGGATGATCTTGGAACATCAAAGGATAATACAGGTCCATGGGGTCTAAAGAGTATGTAGAGGGACATGGAAAACCATCAACATGTGATCAACCATGTGTGGTAAAATATTCTATAACAGAGGCCAATGGGGTTAATGACTGATTGGGTCATTCGTTAACCTGGAAAAATCTGAGAAGTTAAGGCGATCCATGAATGGGAGGTTAGACCCAAGGTTGTTTCAGGAGGGACCGATAATGGTACCTGATTTTGTAGGAGCGTGATGTCCATGCATGGATGGGGGTACTTGAATTTGACCTCCCACTGTGGGGATAGTCAGCATGATCATGGAAGGGCTCATGCCTCTAGGTATGTACGATTGGACAGTTGGGATTGTGGGGGCTATTATAGGGCCACCATTAATGGGTGGTGTACCTACAGCAACATGCACAGTGGTGTTGGGACCACTAGAAGGGATGTTGGTAATGATGTGAGGCATGGACATGGGTCTGCTTCCAACCATCCCTCCCAAGAAGGGATTGAGATTTTCACCATCCAGGGGGATAGACAGTGTAGTGAAAATATTCAGCTTGGATTGCTAGGAATATGATTCAGAATTAGAGGCCATGTGACATTCTGATGGTGAGGAAGGTTGATGAAGAGGGCCTTGACGGTGATGGTCTAAAGACCCAAACTAAGGGGGATGCCCTCTAAGTCATGAGAAATAATGTGGTGGATCAATGATGGCTGATGGTAGTAACCTGTAATGAATTTTGGACCCCGGTTAGAATCAGGTTTATATTGGTTCACAAGTAGTCACCCGGCCACCAAGACTGCCAGAAGAAAATGCTTTGGCTTTTTCCTCACAAGGGTGTATCTAGTCAATCAGAAGGGGTTATTCCCCATTTCGCTTAGCAATTCCTATCGTTGGCCAAATAATTTGGGGTTCCTATGGCACTCCTCATAATGAGTTTTAGGGAAAATCCCAAGCACTTCCCACATATTTTGCAGTTGAGACCTATGTCCCAAACTGAAAGATTATTAATTAAGTTGTTGTTAGAAACAAGACCGCAAAGAAATAACATATATACAGTTAAATCATTAAAGAAGATGCAATACACATTAAACACATTACATAGAGACACATATATAACGTGGTTCACCCAAAAGAAGGGCTATGTCCACAAATAAATTTCCAATCCTTTAATTACAATTCAGAAAGATGAAGGGCTACAACCTGCAACAAACTCACTGCACTTCCTATTCACACTCTCATAGTCTCTCTCACAATCACAGAGATTGTTTGCAATGCTACAATACAATACACAACCATGTTAGAATGCTTTCTTTTATAGGGGAAATACCATGGGAAAATACTATGGCTAGCCCAATACCATGGGTCCACAAAACTGTTGGCTAACAAACATCACCAAACCCCAAAGCAGGGGGAACGAGTGTACAGTAAACCTGGGTTAAAAACACAAGTGAATAATATCTCTGGATATGGAAGATTAGGTTATACAACCGACAATATCCCACTTGGATACTGATCATAGCGACTCCACCACTTGCTGGACTATGCTCTGGACCTTGTACCTAGAAAATTTCTTATTTTCACCTTCATGCCTGAAGGCCAACAAAAATTGAGCAGGAACTCAGTTTCTCTTTAGTTACTCCCTTTGTCAACATGTATATAGGATTCTGGCTAGTATGTATCTTTTCCAGTTTTAACAGTTCTTCATCTAGAACAGATGTTATGAAGTGGTACTTCAGCTGTATATGTTTAGTGTTCGAATGAAAGGCTGATTTATTTGCAAGATGAATGGTGCTATGTCTGTCACTATAAAACCTTCTCTTCTCCTACTTCTTACCTGATTCCTCCATGAACCTCTACAACCAAATAATCTCCTTCCTAACCTTTGTAGCATCAACATACTCTGCTTGCATTGTTGAAAGTGAAACAACCTATTGTATTTTTTAAATCCAACTTGCTGTTGTTCCACCCATAGTAAACACATACCCTGTGGTTCTCCTCCGGATGTCTTTATCACTATCCATATCTGCATCAACATACCCATGTGGAACAATGTCTAAACCTCCAAAACATAATGCATGAGAAGTGATACCTCTCAAATACCTGAGAATCCATTGTACTTCTTTCCAATGCTCTTTACCTAGATTATTCATATAACTACTCACAAATCCCACTCTATGTGTAATGTCTCATCTTATGCACACCATGACATACATCAAGCTTCCAACCGATGATGAATAGGGAATCCTGGACATGTAATCTATCTCTTCCTATGTCTCTAGACACATCTCCTTAGTTTGCAATGCAATGGATGGCTAAAGGTGTACTAACTGGTTTTTCATTTTGCATTCTAAACCTTTGCAACACCTTTTCTATATACTCACCTTGAGACAACATCAATTTGTTATTTTTCCTCTCTCTTGTTATTCTCATACCAAGTATTTTCTTTGCAACACCCAAATACTTCATCGCAAATGATTTAGCTAGTTTTTGTTTGAGCACATTTATGTCTTGCATGTTAGAACCTGCAACAAGCATGTCATCCACATACAATAAAAAGATAATGTATCTTCTGTTATCTAGCCCCTTCAAATAAACACAATGGTCAGAATGACATATATCATAACCTTGTTCTCTCATAAACTTATCAAATTTTAATTACCACTTCCTTAGAGCTTGCTTCAGACCATACAAGCTCTTCTTCAACCTGCAAAGCAAATTCTCCTTCCCTTTGACCTCATACCCCTACGGCTGCTGCATATAAATCTCTTCCTCACAATCCCCGTGGAGAAAGGTTGTTTTTACATCTAACTATTCAAGATTGAAATATTCTACCACCACTAGACTTAAAATAGTTCTAATTGAAGTCATTTTAACAAGATGAGAAAATATTTCATCAATGTCTATACCTGTCTTTTCTACAAACCCCTTTACAACAAGTCTAGCCTTGTGCTGCTTCCTGCCTCCATCTTCTTCCTTCAAACTGTAAACTGATTTATTTTGCAATTCCTTTTTTTCTGTAGGAAACTTAACTAGATCCCAAGTATGCTTTCTTATGAATGAGTCAATATCCTCATCCATGCCTTGCTCCCACTTATTTCTAGTTTCTACCTGCATTGCTTCTTCATAACATTCTGGTTCACTAGAATCAGTCATCAATAAATAATACATTGAAGTGGAGAATCGTTCAAGGGGTCTACTTAACTTGGTAGATTTTCCTACATTTGCAACAGTTTTAGGTACCTGATGCTACTCTTGATTTTTTGGTGCCTTTGAGTGGAGAATATGCATCCACAACGCCACACCTATTTCTGTGGAATCTACAGAGATAGAATAATCAGTATTATGAGGAAATAAATGTAACGTACCTACCCTGTCTCCTTTTGCTATTACCAGTGATCCTTTAGTGATATTCCACCACATTTCTCCAAACATAGACAAACAACACTATCTCCCAATTGCCCTATTGAGATCATATTTCTTTTCATAGAAGGAATGTTCCCTACATATTTTAGGAACCATTCACTTCCATTATTTAACTTAATCTATACCTTACCCTTTCCAACAATTCTACATGGTTCATCATCCCCCGGTAAAACATGTCGAAAATCACCTTGAACATAATCATGAAAGAATTTCCTATGGGGTGTAGCATGACATGAAGCCCCTGAATCTACTACCAAGTAGTTGCTAGTATTATCTAATGCAAGAATCAAATCATATTTAAACACATGAGCTGCTACATTCACTTCTTGAGTAGTCTCTTGTTGCCTCTCACCTTTCTTCTTTGGTACTCTATAGTATTTCTTCAGATGTCCTTTCTTACCACAGTTCCAACACTCTATTTTTATGAATTTGGACTTGGATTTTCCCTTTTTAGATTTGCTATGATTTCTTGGGCTCCTCCCTCTCTCATTTTGTCTCCCTTTGATCTCCATGTTCAATGCATTACCTGATGTATCACTTGTGCTTTTTATTTGCATTTCCTCACTAAGAATAACACCAACAACATCATCAAACTTAAGAGTGTTTGAACTAGGGGCAGAGTTACTTACAACCATGACCAATCTATTCCAGCTTTCTGGAAATGAGCACAAGATTCGAAGAGCCCTAACCTCATCATCAAAGCTCAACTTTACAAAACTTAACTGACTCGTAAGTGTATTAAACTCATTTAAATGATCAGAAATAGATCCACCTTTTGACATCTCCATATTAAATAAACACTACATTAAAAATACCTTGCTGGAAGATGAGGATTTTTTGTAGAGTTTCGCCAATGTGTTCATCACACCCTCTGTTGTTTTTTATTTTGAAATATTGAAAGCCACTGACGAATCCAGGAACAATCGTATTGTTCCCAGTTCCTTTCTGTCAAGAACCTCCCATTCTTCATCCTTAACAGTCACCGGTTGTTTTTCTTTTCTGCCCAATGGCCGATACAGATCCTTTTGGTACAGATAGTCCTCAATTTGCATCTTCCATAACTAATAGTTTTGGCCGTTAAATTTATCGACCCTAAAATTTCCCTCTTTTTCCATTGCTCCCACTCAAACTAGGAGCCCTTATTTTGTAATTTCCCAAAATTTTCATTCGGTCACAATGGACAAGGCACATTTTCCATATGCATGAAGGTCAAATAATTGCCACGGAGGAAAATCACTAGTTTCCTAGGTTGGGGGTGAAAGCTTTGAGATTTGGAATATGGGGGGACAATAAATGATGTTTGAAAATTATACTAGAATAAATAATTAATAAAGGATATAAATAAATAAATACAATGGAAAATCAGAGTGGCAATTGATCATGAAGACACTTGGAGGATGTGGGACCCACACAAGCTAGAATGCCTATGTTAAATGGTATCCTCCTCTTGTAAATTTGAATCTATAAGAAGCCTAATGTTTTTGGATGGATTATAAGGTTAATATACTTGTCCATATACTTCATAGGTCGAATCTGAGATGAATTGTAACTTACATGGGAGTTTCATGGACACTTGGCTAGATTCCCCTTACATTTATGACATCTATGACACCAATGATGGCGATTCTATGACAATTATGACATAGGTAAAATATGAAGGCTGATATTTCAATCCTGAATAGAGCATCTTATAGGGTGTTCAAGGGAGTTGGAGAAGGCTAAGAGGCTCCTACTCAAATTTGGGGGAAGATGGAAGGTGAAGAGAGAGGCCACATGACATAGCATGAGCAGCCACACCAAATCGACTTGGATTTGATTTATGGATGGATGTGGAACCTTAGAATTTAGAAGAAAATTATTTTTTATAAAATTCATATACAAACCAAGATAAAAGGCCTTTGATCATTTGTGAAAATTGTTATTGTGAAGAGAGAAAGAGCTAGTGGATGACTAGTTCATGCCTTAGCCAATTTCGAGGGTGAAATATTCCCATCCTAGTTTTTTTTTGGAGAGGTCACTTAGGTATTTCAAGGAGATTCATTGGAGTCATAATTTACAGGTGCAATCTACATCAGTTTGTGGAAATCTCAAGTTCAGGTTGTTCTTCCTTTGATCTCAAGTTTTCTCACCATATTTCAGCTCAGTGGAGTGAGGCACACTTGGTGAGCTATTTATCTCTTGGAGGGGGATCCTATTATGCCAGTATTTTGTACTCTAATTTAAATTATATTTTCTCTCTATTCATAAATTTCTAAGTTTGAAAGGCCAAGAAATCTCATGTATTATTGATCAATAATAAACAAACAGTGCCATTTCCCAATCTCCTTGTTGTAAACTCTTATAATATTGATAGATTTGAATGGATGTGTAAAATATTGATAATTTATGAATGAATGGACTTCCATTAAAGTAAATTATGGGTTTTATATTCATTAAATGATAATTTGTTTCCATTGGGTCGAATTTCATAGCAATTGGAGCAAACTACATCTCATTTCCCGAAGGGTCCAAAACTAGTTTTTTTTATATCTAATTGAAAGAAGGGATAAAATCCATGGGAGTTTAGTTATTTATACATATTAGTCTCTTATTATGTCTTATACACATACCATTCTTCAATTTTATAATTTGAGTGATTTTCTGCACATTTGGGAATCCATTCCGGCAATTACCCGGGGAGGATTTGAGCCCCAAAATTGCTAATTAAAGAATCTATCTTATTCATAATTTGATATATAGTTGTAGAAGTAATTTTAAGGCCATAATATACCTATTTACATTATAATTAAGTTTTTATATTACTCATACACCTTCAGGTACAATTCGACAACATTTGGAGCTATTTGGATTCATCTACCATTGGGGGTTGGAACGTGAAAATTACTAGTAAATTCATAGAGTTCCCTTGGATACCTATTCAAAACCAAAACCACATATGATTCTTAAAATATAATATAATTAATATTTTATAAAAAAATCCAAGTATCATACCCACCATTAGTGAAGGTTGTACAGTGTTGTGAAGATATTTGTTACAGGACCCATGGGGGATTTCCACTTCCCAAATTGACTAGTCTTGTCGCGAAACTTATTCCCTTGAAAATTTCATACCATGGTTGGGTATATCAGTTGATTATATGTCTGATATATGTTCTAATATGTTCCATAACCCCTCAGGACCTTCCTCACCAATTTTGAAAGAATTTAGAGGAATTTTGGATCAATTGAATCCATATAACTAGAGTTGTAAGAAGATGAATTTGAGTACATTGCGAAAGAATTGAAGAATTGGAAATTTTGATAAAATTTCCAAAATGGGGACATTACGATGGTATCAGATCATGGCCTTGGAACCTATTGAAGTTATGGATGGTATATATGAATTTAAGAAAGTCATTAATCCATGTGGTGATGATATGTCCAGGAAGGTTAAGCAAGCATTCGAATTGACACATAAGACTATTAATTTTGAAGACCTTAATGATTGGTTGAAAAAATTTATAAAAAATAATTCAAATAAGAACTCATTAAGGAATAATCATCAATTAACAAGTAGGTAGGAGACCAAGGAGCTAAAAAATTTTGTGGGTGGTGAAGAAGAAAAAGTAGTACATGAAGAGGATCGAAATTCACTCCCAAGTGACTCTCAAAAATATGAAGAGACATAACATAAGTATGAATAAATTTCTATTGAAAATACTGAATATTATTTTGACACACATTCTACCGTGGAAATTAAACAAAGAGAATCTAATGATGGATGCTTGAACTATGAAGGAGTACCTACTAATGGGTTCTCACACCTCTATGTTGGTGACATAGAGATCAGATTTGAAAATGTTGCTGCAATCAAAATTTCTCATGAGAATAAAGATGAAGACCTTGTAGTAGGTAATTAAGAACCAATATCAACTTCCCCATCACCACTTGAGCTTCAAGGAGTTGATCAAATCCAGAATGAAGAAGAAGAGGAGGTTCACTCCCATAAAGCATCCTTCATTGAAGGATCCTTGAAGATGAGTGAAATGTATATCCAATAATCCCTTAGAATATTCCATGACTCTCAAGCATTGGTATCAAATTCTTGTTGGATAGCTACTTCCTTGGAGGAGCCATCATTCCTTGAAGGCATGGAGAAGATTCAAAGAGCAATGTGCAACATCAAAGGTTGTAAAAGGGTAGATTGTTTGGAGGATTCTCATGACATGGAGGATCATGAGAAATGTTGAAATTTGAATGTGCTTCATGTGTTTGATGTTGATCTTGAAGAGATTGAAACACTTGATGAGCTGGAAGAGAAACTCGAATTGTCTCTTGATGAAGGTTGTGCAAATTTTAAAGAAGAGCATGATTCCTCTACATTGAAACCAATCTATAACAAAGGTTTAAAATGTTTGAAGGAGCTGCATGATACTACCCATATGGATCCTTACCATGATGAAACTAATGCACTTTTTTATCATTTGGGTGAGTTATTTCATTCTCCTACATCCTACAATTCCATATTTTGCAGCATTCATCCTAATGAAGTATGGGTGAGAGGTTTTGTTTTGATGGTGGCACATGAAGGGTATGTACATTCTATTTCTCCTTTTGATGATGGAATTATTAGAGCACCATATTATTTACATTTGCATAAGCATCCTTATTTGCATTATGATTATACACATATCCATGGGTGCACCTATGATGTTCACTTGAGTCACTTGGAGACACATGATTTTCCTTGCCCCTTTCCTAGTCTATTTAAAGTTGGAGGAAATTCATCCCACAGTTGGGTGAAGAGTTACATGATTGCAGAACATTATTATTGGAAGCAACATCCTCTGATAATACATGATGAAATACATATATATGAGTGTATTGATGAGACTTCTTTGAGCCACTTGAAGTCTTCATGTTTTCCTTGGTCCTTATTTTGTTTAGATTTTGGAGGACGTTCTCCATACACTTATTGGATGAAAGAACACATGGATGATTATATTGACACACTTCACATATCATTTGGAGCACATTATTATTCACATTTTCAGAATCATTCCTTGATACTTAACGATGATGCACATCTACATGGATGCGCCTATGATATGCATTTGAGTCACTTGAAGACTCATGGTTTTTCTTGCTCAACACTTGGTTCATTTGATGTTGGAGGAACTTCATCCAACACTCAGGTGAATACTTTTATGATGGGAGAATTTTTTTTTTACCAGCCACATACATTGCTATATCTTTATGATTCACTCATTCATGGATGTATGGGTGAGACTCCTTTCAGTCATTTGAAGTCTCCTTGTTTTTCTTGCTCATTATTTGGTTCAAATTTGAGTGGAGATTCTTTATCCACTTATTGGATGAATAATACACGGATTAGTATTCTGATGCATATCACAAACTTTTGGAAAATAATAATAGGACATGGGATCCTCACCTATGTAACTGGAGAATATTTGATTGGTCACTTGAAGCATGTAGGGACTTGGAAAATGGTAGTCTACTCATTGGGAGGTATAAGCACTTTCATGTTTTTTTGGTGAACCACCTCCTTGATGTACATTTTTATTATGTTGTTATATACTTTGATTATATATATTATGTACTCATGATGTTTGGAATAATGTATACAAGAAAATGTGATCCGGGAATTCTCTTTCCTAATGGTATAGGTTGGAGAGCACTCTTAATTGTTGGAGTGCAATGCAAGTAATGAGACCTTGGGATAGTTTTTAGTCCCATTGATTTCAAATTATTTTTGAAACAAGAAGTATGGGAGATGGATTCCCCAATTAATAAGGTGATATTAATCCAATTAGTGCAGAAAAATTCATGGTGGTTCCTCTCTAAAATCTTCATGTAATCTCAAAGACTCAAAGTGGGAAGCTTAGTGGCAACTTCAAAGAATCATACAAAAAGCAGGTTCTTCAACAACCATGTTTGAAATTGCTAGAGGAAAAGAAATATTGGGAAGGAAGGATTTGTAATGTCCCAAATTTTTCATTGGGTCAAAATTTCCAAATAACATTTTCCATATTCATGAAAGTTGTCAAATTGATGCTAAAGTTCAAATAATTGCCAAGGAGGAAAATTACTAGTTTCCTAGTTTGGGGGTGGAAGCTTTGAGATTTGGAATAAGGGGGACAATAAATGATGTTTGAAAATTATAATAGAATAAATAATTAATAAAGGATATAAATAAATAAATACAAGGGAAAATCAGAGTGGAAATTTATCATGAAGACAGATGGAGGACGTGGGACCCACACAAGCTAGAATTCCTATGTTAAATGGTATCCTCCTCTTGAAAATTCAAATCTATGGGAAGCCTAATTTTTTTGGATGGATTATAAGGTTAATATAATTGTAAATATACATCATAGGTATAATTTTGGATGAATTGTAACTTAAATGGGAGTTTCATGGACACTTGGATAGATTCCCCTTGCATTTATGGCATTTATTACACCAATGATGAAGATTCTATGACAGTTATTACACAAGTCAGATCTGAAGGATGGAATATGACACATATGACATGTTATTAATGAATACAAAATCATATAGGGTTTTCAAGGGATTTGTAGAAGGCTAAGAGTCTCCTACTTGAATTTGGGGGAAGATGGAAGGTGAAGAGAGAGGCCACATCGCATAGCATGAGAAGCTGTACCAAATTGACTTGGATTTGGTTTATGGATGGATGTGGAACCTTATAATACCAATAATATTTATAAAATCCAGATATAATCCAAGATAAAGGTCCCTTAAGTATTTTTTAAAACTGTTATTGTGAAGAGAGAGAGCTAGAGGATGACTAGTTCATGCCTTATCCAATTTCGAGGGTGAAAGATTCCCATCCTAGTTGTTGTTCGGAGAGGACACTAAGGTAATTAAATGAGATTAAATGGAGTCATAAGTTACATTTTCAAGATACATCATCTCTTGGAGATCTCAATTTCACCTTGTTCTTCCTTTCATCTCAAGTTTTCTCACCATATTTCAGCTCGGTGGAGTGAGGCGCATTTGGTCAGATATTTATGTCCTGGAGGGGGATCCTCTTGCTTTAGTATTTTGAAATATTATTTAAGTTATATTATCTCTCTATTAATAAATTTCTCAGTTTTAAAGGTGAATAAATATCATGTATTACTGATCAATAATAAAGAAACAGTGTCATTCCCCATCTCCTTGTTGTAAACTCTTATAATATTGATAGATTTGAATGGATGTGTAAAATATTGATTGTTTCTGAATGAGTGGACTTAAATTAAATTATATTATTGGTTTAATATTCATTAAATTAGAATTTGTGGCCATTGGGTCTAATTTTACAGCAATTGGAGCAAACTACATCTCATTTCCCCAAGGGTCCAAAACTAGGTTTTTTATATCTAATTGAAAGAAGTGATAACAGCCATGGGAGTTTGATTGGTTATGCATATTAGTATATAATAATTTATTATACACATACCATTCTTCAATTTTATAATTTGATTGATTTTCTGCACATTTGGGAAGCCATTCCGACAATTACCCGTGGAGGATTTGAGCCCCAAAATTGCTACTTAAAGCATCTATCTTATTCAGAAATTGATATATACTTGTAGAAGTAATTGGAATGCCATAATATAAACATTAAAATTATTATTAATTTATTGTATCACTCATACAACTTCTTGTACAATTCGAGATCATTTGGAGATATTTGGAGTCATCTACCATTGGGGGTTGGAACCTCAAAATTACTAGTAAATTCATGGAGTTCCCTTGGATACCTAATGGACCCCCCAAAAAAAATTTATGATTAAAATATAATATAATTAATATTTTATAACATATAAAAGTATCATACCCACCATTAGTGAATGTTGTACATTGTTGTGAAGATATTTGTTCTAGGACCCAAGGGGGATTTCCACCTCCCAAATTGACTAGTCTTGCCACGAAACTTATTCCCTTGCAAATCACAGAATATGGTTAGGTATAATAGTTGATTATATGTATAATATATGTTCTAATATGTCTGATCACCCCTTAGGAACTTCCGCACCAAGTTTGAAAGAAATTGGAGGAATTTTGGATCAATTGAAACCATATAACTAGAGTTGTAAGAAGGTGAATTTGAGTACATTGTGAAAGAATTGAATAATTGGCCCTTTTGATAAAATTTCAAAAAATGGGACATTATAGTTTTATAATATCATGTCCTTGGAACCTATTGAATTTATGGATGGTATATATGAATTGAAGAAAGTGATTAATCCATGTGCTGATGATATGTCTAGGAAGGTTAAGCAAGCATTCGAATTGACACATAAGACTATTAATTTTGAAGAATTTAATGATTGGTTGAAGTAATTTATAAAAAATAATTCAAATAATAACTCATTAAGGAATAATCGTCAATGCACAAGTAGGGAGGAGACCTAGGAGCTACAAATTTATGTGGGTGGTGAAGAAGGAAAAGTAGTACATGAAGAGGATCGAAATTCACTCCCAAGTGACTTTGAAAAATATGAAGAGACATGACATAAGCATGAATAAATTTATATTCAAAATAATTAAGATCATTTTGACACACATTCTACCATGGAAATTAAACAAAGAGAATCTAATGATGGATGCTTGAACTATGAAGGAGTACCTATTGATGGGTTCTCACACCTCTATGTTGGTGACATAGAGATCAGATCTGAAAATGTTGCTGCAATACAAATTCCTCATGAGCATAAATATGAAGACATTATAGAAGGAAATGAAGAACCAAGATCAACTTACCCATCACCACTTGAGATTCAAGGATTTGATCAAATACAGAATGAAAAAGAAGAGGAGGTTCACTCCCATGAACCATCCTTCACTGAAGGATCCTTGAAGATGAGTGAAAACAATATCCAAGAATCACTTATAATACTCCATGACACTCAAGCATTGGTATAAAATTCTTGATGGATAGATACAGCTTCCTTGGAGGAGCCATCATTCCTTGAAGGCATGGCAAAGATTCAAAGAGCAATGTGCAACATCAAATATTGTCAAAGGGTAGATTGTTTGGAGGATTCTCATGACATGGAGGATCGTGCAAAATGTGAATATTTGAATGTTCTTGATGTGTTTTAAGTTGAACCTGAAGATGTTCAAACAATTTATAAGGTGGAAGAGAAACTCGAATTGTCTCTTGATGAAGGTTATGCAAATTTTAAAGAAGAGCATGATTCCTCTACATTGGAACCAATCTATGACAACGGTTTCACACTTTTGAAGGATATGCATGATACTACCCATATGGATCCTTACCATGATGAAAATTTTACACTTTTTGATCATTTGGGTGAGTTAGTTCATTCTCCTACATCCTACAATTCCATATTTTGCAGCATTCATCCTAATGAAGTATGGGTGAAAGGTTTCATTTTCATGGCGGCACATGAAAGGTATGTACATTGTATTTCTCCTTTTGATGATGGAATTATTAGAGAAACATATTATTTACATTTGCAGTAGCATCCATATTTACATTATGATTATACACCTCCATGGGTGCACCTATGATGTTCACTTGAGTCACTTGGAAACTCATGATTTTCCTTGACCCTTTCCTAGTCTATTTGAAGTTGGAGGAACTTCATCCCACACTTTGGTGAAGAGTTATATGATTGAAGAACATTATTATTGGCAGCAACATCCCCCGATAATAAATGATGACATACATATTCATGAGTGTATTTATGAGACTTCTTTGAGCCACTTGAAGTCTTCATGTTTTCCTTGGTCCTTATTTTGTTCATATTTTGGTGGAGGTTCTCCATTCACTTATTGGATGAAAGAACACATCGATGATTATATTGCTGCACATTACATATCATTTGGAGCACATTATTATTGACATTTGCAGCATCATTCCTTGTTACCTTTTGATGATTCACATCTACATGGATGCACCTATGATATGCATTTGAGTCTCTTGAAGACTCATGGTTTTTCTTGCTCAACACTTGGTTCATTTGATGTTGAAGGAACTTCATCCAACACTTGGGTGAATAGATTTCTGATGGGAGAAAATTTTTGCTACCAACCACATACATTGTTATATATTTATGATTCACTCATTCATGGATGTATGGGTGAGACTTCCTTGATTCATTTGAAGTCTCCTTGTTTTTCTTACTCATTATTTCATTCATATTTGAGTGGAGATTCGTCATCCACTTCTTGGATGAAAGAATACATGGTTGAATATTCTGATGCATATAAAAACGTTTTGGAAAAGAATTATAGGACATGGGATCCTCACCTATGTCATTGGAGCATATTTTATTGGTCACTTGAAGCATGTAGGCACTGGGGAAATGGTATTCTACTCACTGGGAGTTATAAGCAGTTTCATGATTTTTTGGTGAGGCACCTCCTTGATGTACATTTTTATTATGTTGTTATATACTTTGATGATATATATTATGTAATCATAATGTTTAGAAGAATGTATACAAGAAAATGGGATATGGGAATTCTCTTTCCTAATGGTATGGGCTGGAGAGCACTCTTAATTGTTGGAGTGTAATGCAAGCAATGGGACCCTGGGATAGTTTTTAGTCCCATTGATTTCAAATTATTTTGGAAACAAGAAGTATGGGAGATGGACTCCCCAATTAAAAGGGTGATGTTAATCCAAGTAGGGCAGTAGCAAGCATGGTGGCTCCTCTCTAAAATCTTCATGGATTCTCAAAGACTCAAAGTGGGTGTCTTAGTGGCAACTTCAAAGAATCATACAGAAAGAAGCTTCTTCAACAATCATGTTTGAAATTGCTTGAGGACAAGAAATATTCGGAAGGGAGGATTTGTAATGTCCCAAATTTTGCATTGGGTCATAATGGCCAAATCACATTTTCCATATTCATGAAATTTGTCAAATTGATGCTAAAGGTCAAATACTTGCCAAGGAGGAAAATCACTAGTTTCCTATGTTGGGGGTGGAAGCTTTGAGATTTGAAATAAGGGGGACAATAAATGATGTTTGAACATTATACTAAGATAAATAATTGATAAAGGTGATAAATAAATAAATAAAAGGGAAAATAAAAGTGGCAATTGATCATGAAGATGCATGGAGGATGTGGGACCCACACAAACTAGAATTCCTATGTTAAATTGTATCCTCCTCTTGCAAATTCGAATCTATGGGAAGAATAATGTTTTTGGATGGACTATAAGGTTAATATAATTGTCCATATACTTCATAGGTCGAGTTTGGGATGAATTGTAACTTACATGGTAGTTTCATGGACACTTGCCTAGATTCACCTTACATTTATGACATCTATGACACCAATGATGGATATTCTATGACAATTTGTTATCAGGAATTCTCAATCAGTGCAGACAATGATTATTCCTTTGTAAAGTAAATCACAAATATAGAACAAAAAGACACAACAACATATCCTTCCCTTAAACAATCAAATTAACTAAGATGAAATACAATATACCTTCACCTTGGATGTCTTTGTCTTTTCTCCAAAAGTACTTCCAATTGATCAATACCTACAAGATAGACCAAAAGACAAGTAAACAAGATGAGAGAATCATGATAGATTGATTATTCACATTAGTGATCAAGGAATATAATAATATCTTATTAAAATCAATACATCAAATATAGGAAAGGGGAATGTCTTTGTATTAATTATGGATGAGAAATAAGTACAACAAAAACTCCTTGATATCAATGGCTTCGATCTCAACAAGAATGTCTACAATCCTCTAATAACTATGAAGACCTCTCCAACCATAAGCTAACTCTAATTTTCGTCTGATTCAGACTTCGAACTAACATCATAAGGGTGCTTTTTATGGCCTCCCCCACTCTCATCATGAAGGCTTCATTTATAAGCCTAGAACTCAAGAGATGACTTGGAAAATGGATAAAATATGATCCCTACAGGTGAGGGAGAAAAATGCCACCTCTACCAAGTATATAGGAACTAACTCCACAGAGTCCTCCACATGAAAGCTTCCAAAAACTTTTAATTTTTTCTCATTTTTGACCACTAGCACTCCCTTTAAAAATGACAAAGGCATCGACCTAGGGTTTTTCCAAAGAAAGGAGATAATGACGCTTGTGGGTCCACTATGACAGGCTCCTTCGGTGCTCTGTGAAAAAAACATAAAGGAACTATCCCTTCTAGGTGTGATAAAAATATGACAAAGGTGACTCAGGCCAGGATTTCTGGGAGGTTCAAAGGCAATGTGAAATTATCTTGAAGGATGATAAGCAATGTGAGATTTCTAGGTGCAACAGAATTCCCCCCAAAGTATGAAGCTAGAGGGAAGTGATAGGTGAAATAGTTTGCAAGTTTTATGTCTGATATAGAGGAAAAGAGAGATAAAATCATACAGGACCAGTAACTGACTTTATCCAAACCAATCATAGTTGTGGACCAATACACTGTGTTAGCACTATTTATTTTTGCTTAAAGTTAGTGCTATCATTAAATTGCTTTTAAGATATATTGGTGATCGGGTGGTTTTCAAATTCTTCCCGCTAAGCAATTTATAAAAAATTCCCAGAGCTGCAAGAAGAAAAAGGTTAAAGGTTTTGAGCAAAAGGAAAAGAATTTTATGAACTAAATAATTTTGGGTTTTAATGTAAATTTGGCGGGGATTTTTACAAAAAAAATTGGCATAAGATCACTCAACATATACACCAAGCAAATCTTTACACCAAAGTCCAAGAGCCGAGCTCTCTAAGACTAATACACACATTGTTCCTTGGTATAATTTGAAATGATTGGTGTTTCTAAATAGTTTATAGGTAAGTGTTGCCTTGCATGTGGGATAATTCCCTCATCAAAAGGAAGAAAAATATAAAAGCGTGAGAATTATTTGCATCAACGCATATTGGTGGAGAGAATATAATTAGTTATATGTGGAGATTAATTAAAGTAAAATTTCTGCAATAAATAAATTGAAGAAATTAACACTAAATAATATTTTCATTTCCGGAGATGGAGCAATTGGTAATGTCATTAGTTGAAGATGCAAAGTCTGGTATTCCTTTGAACGCACCAAATACTTCATGCACTTGCAGTTTGAGTGGTTTGTACTGTTGCCGCCTTTCACACACCTGGGTCACATGGCAGAAATCTTCAAGCCACTCGGTGTGTCCTTGGGGGCAAGTCTCGAGTCAAGGCTGTCACCTTGTTCTTGACTCCTCCATTTGGGTTCAAGTCCTAACGAAGCCAAGGGGGGTAGACCCTATTAAGTTACTAAGGCTAATTACTTAGTATGGTGATGTTAAACTAAATGAATTACTTAGGAGTTTGAAAT
>LPNX010184682.1:0-5000 GCA_001517045.1 Pseudotsuga menziesii
TTCTATTTAATTATCTAACAATATTTGTGAACAAATATACAGCTGGTGTCCCATGGCACACCACAGTCGCATAGTCTGTCGATCAATGTTGAGAACATTAATACGGCTGTCAATATTGCCTATGGGTTTGGTTCTTCACCAATAGGGGTAAGAACTATACTTGTTAATTTGTCAACTTTATTTATATATATTTATAACTTATAGATTGTAATGTACTCAAAATGTATCCTAATTTTGATACTTGACATGTTTTGTGCAGGTTTCCCAGGAAGAGTATATTGTCTCGCAACTTATTCCCTCTCATGCAGAGGTAGATTCATGCAAGATTCCTAATGTAAGATTCCTAATGTAACTTTTAAATTTGTTAGTTTATATTTTTCTCATAGATCTTTCTCCATCACCTTAAGTTGTAGTGTGTTGAGCGGCTCCATTTAGCTATGATAAACTATGTGTGCGAATATACAAGATATGAAGTATAGTTGGAGGTATTTTATTAGTATTAAAAAGATTCCATGTGAACTGGAGTATGTCCTCATTGTACATGTTGTTAGAATTAGTTTCATGGCTAACTTGGCCGCATTAGGGGAGAGGATCCATTGGTGGTGCATTTCTTTACAGTAGTAATGTAGCTTAATTTTCCATATTCCCAAGCTTGTATTTCCTCCAAATTCTTACCACATATACTTCGGTGTGTTATTTATCTACCATACTAGTTTTGAGCTGTGACGAATCCAAAATGATGCCATGCCAACCACTAAGTTCCAAGTTGTCTAGTTCTAGTGTGTTTTAGTGTATTTTTTATTGGTAAAAATACTTGAATATTGATGTGACTTAAAGAGGATGTGGCTTAAAATGATATTTCAAATTTTCAATATTCATATTATTTCAAAATGTAGAAGAAGTTTTTTTGAAAATTAATTTTAAAGACATGAAAATATTGACAATTACTTTGTGCATAAAGTACTTTTATAAACCACTTATGGTAACTAGTTTTTTCAAGATTGAGTTCAACCAACACAATGACTATATCCACTACTAATCACCCCATATCCACTACTGGTCGCCTTGTTTCGTCATTGGCTCCTCTCCACTAGGTATTTGGAAGGAGTAAAACAAAAATATTAAACTTGAAATGCTAATAAATTTATACAGGAATATATTAAGTACCACTAATCCACTCTACATGTATGTTAGGATTCCAATTCGCATAGTTAAATGATGGGACACTATTGGCTTGTATTTTGTGTAGTTTGGGAGGTATATTTTGGGCATGTGATTCTTGATTCCATTTGTGCAAATAAATCAACCCGTGTACTAATGTGACCACCAGAAACTTCAAAATAGACATAATAATGCTTGACATTTGGGGCAGTTTGATACTACACTCTTTCATTGACCATTTCCACATTGTACAATATTATATAGTTCTTCCAAAACCATCGATACCTCTTGATCCATCCTCTCTTTGGCTTCCCAACAATCACTAACTTCAAAAAATTCTCCTGGGTTAAATTTTCCTACCCACAATCATTATTCTCAATATGGATTTCTATATCCAACTCAAGAGTCAATACCCATAGGTATTCACAAAAAATGATGTACTGCTAATCTAAGTCTTAGAATAAAAAGGTGAACTCCCTATACCAACATGTGTTCCATCTCAAATACTTCGAGGTATATAAATGCATCAATGTGCCTATAATACCTCAAACAAAACATCCACTCAAAATCTAGTTACATAATGATCCCAAGATCATCTCAAATACCTCTAGGAACACATGTACATTAGTTCCTTCTAATTTCTTAGAACATGTCAAATACCCACAACATACAAGTGCATAGACATTTCTGTCATTACATTTATAATTAAGGGTATGCAAATGCATTGCCATGCCTATAGTCCCCCTCATATCATCTCTAATATTGGTATCCAAAAAATTGCACCAATGTGCATGTAATCTTTCTAATCATCAAATATATGTACATGCATGTACAAATGATGTGTTTGTCATTAGGTTAAAATTATTTCATTGGAATAACAAAAAGCAGAGTATTTTGTTTATTTTATGCAAATAGGTCAAATGGAGGAGGGAAGGGGAGGCCCAACAAAAAGGCATTTAATATATGTCTATGATTCACTATTTGATATGAAATTGACATTTAGATTGCTTTCTTTGTACGTTTGGAAAAATCATTTTCTAACTTACATATATCACTTGGAAAAATAATTTTGTAACTTACATATATCGTTTGGAAAAATCATTTTGTAACTTACATATATCGCTTTGACATATGTTANAACTTACATATTGCTTTGACATATGTTACTTTATGTAGGAACCTGTTGTGATAGTGGTTCTTGAAGAGCACCAAACCGAGGTTGTTGTCAACCCACCTCTTCCCCCCAAACAGGTATGTATGTTTCGCTTTCTTTGGTAGTTCATCATTTTCCTTCCAGGTAGTATATATGTCTCTGATTCATTATTTTATATGAAATTGACATATATATATATATATGCTACTTTATATGTAGGCCCCTAGTGAGGCACCGGTGCGTGAAGAGCACCAAACCGGCGGCCCACCGTTGACGAGCCAGCAGGTATGTTTATGTAGATCGCTTTCTTTGTACGTTCGTGTACATATCTTGATCAAGTAACATTCAATATGTATCCTAATTTTTACATGTAACATGTTTTATGCAAGTTTCCCATGATAAGTATATTGTCTCGCAGCCTATTCCCTCTCACGCAGAGGTAGATTCGCAGACACAGGTATTATTTGAAATATGCTTTTAATTATGTTTCACTTTGTTTGGAAAAATCATTTTGTAACTTACATATCGCTTTGACATATATGTTACTCTATGTAGGAACCTGTTGTGACCGTGGTGCTTGAAAAGCACCAAACCAAGGTTGTTGTCAACCCACCTCTTCCCCCCAAACAGGTATGTATGTTTCGTTTTCTTTGGTAGTTCATCATTTTCCTTCCAGGTAGTATATATGTCTCTGATTCACTATTTTATATGAAATTGACATATATATGCTACTTTATATGCAGGCCCCTAGTGAGGCACCAGTGTGTGAAGAGCACCAAACCGGTGGCCCACCGTTGACGAGCCAGTAGGTATGTTTATGTAGATCGCTTTCTTTGTACATTTGTGTACATACATATCTTTATTTGATTTGGTGCTTGAAGAAACCCAAATTGGTGACCCTCTCCCCCCCAAGGTACATTTATATTTGTTGACATTGGCATATATATATATATATTTATGTAGCTTGATAGTGAGCAAGTGGTGCAAGAAGAGCACCCAATCAGGGTCGTTGTCAGTGACGCACCAGGACCCCCAATTACTTACTCACGTACAGTAAGTAGAAATTTGTTATTTTGGTTTCAATGAATTTGAACAAATGTATATAGAATTTTTAAAGGTTGGTAAATTAACTTACAAATGTTGGTTTTTCTGCAGTCTCCACTAATGAGACCTATCCCTCTTGCTCAGCGATGGGGATCACTAGTGAGCAGTCGCAAAAGAAAGCTCAACTTCTCCGAAGACTCTAGCAGTGGCAGCAAAATAGGGGATAACTAGAAAAAATGTATAGGGGGCATGTACATAGATTTATCTTTTTGTTCATATGTGTACACACAGATGTACTTTTTGATCCACTATTTTGTATTATGGCCATGTGGCATGGCAATTTTTGTACAACATTATTGCTATATACATATATATAACATAAAGCAAGGTTCAAATTTATACATGTATATATGGTTGACTTGATCTTGGAACATGATATCATGGTTGACTTGGTCTTGGAACATGATATGTGTGGATGACCAATGTGATATATAATGATATGTGTGGTTCGTGCATGTGTATGAATTTCCAATTTACTTAAAGGAAGAATTTAAACGACTCATAAAATTTTTAACATCATACAATTCTAACATGTACAATAACATGTATACCCTAATTTACACACAATAACACACACTAACATACTAGATACAATTCTAACATGTACGTGCCCAATAACATACTCTATATTACCCTATGACAAGTTAACATCATACCATAAAGCACATCTCATGACTTAAACCCTACATTACCCTACCTTGTTCCGTCTCATAAAGCACATGTCTCATGACTTGCATGATTATGCACCAAACCCTAGTTGGACATCTCATACCTTGTCTCAAGACCCTAATTCCAGACCATGCAAATTGGTGACTCATCAACTCATCAACTTTTTAACATCATACAATTATAACACATGTACAATAACATATATACCCTAGTTTACACACAGTAACACACACTAACATACTAGATACAATTCTAACATGTACGTGCACAATAACATACTCTACATTACCCTACGACAAGTTAACATCATACCATAAAGCACATCTCATGACTTACCCTACATTACCCTACCTTGTTCTGTCTCATAAAGCACATGTCTCATGACTTGCATGATTACGCACCAAACCCTAGTACAATAACATATATACCCTAATTTACACACAGTAACACACACTAACATACTGAATACAATTCTAACATGTACGTGCACAATAACATACTCTACATTACCCTACGACAAGTTAACATCATACCATAAAGCACATCTCATGACTTACCCTACATTACCCTACCTTGTTCCGTCTCATAAAGCACATGTCTCATGACTTGCATGATTACGCACCAAACCCTAGTTGGACATCTCATACCTTGTCTCAAGACCCTAATTCCAGAGCATGCAACTTGGTGACTCATCAACTTATTAACTTTTTAACATCATACAATTCTAACACATGTACAATAACATATATACCCTAATTTACACACAGTAACACACACTAACATACTAGATACAATTCTAACATGTACTGTTCACAATAACATACTCTACATTACCCTACGACAAGTCAACATCATACCATAAAGCACATCTCATGACTTACCCTACATTACCCTACCTTGTTCTGTCTCATAA
>LPNX010184682.1:10000-24064 GCA_001517045.1 Pseudotsuga menziesii
ATGACTCAATTTATATTAGAATCAATTAGAGAATTTTATGAGCATTGTAAAGATCAATGTTATAATATTAGATAACCATGGGGGAATCTCACAGTCAAACATAGTACGTGTTCAATGTCACATTACGATAAATGCATTGGCACATTAGGAGGATGCTTCAAGCCACACAAAAAAGCATTGTAATGATCTATAGGTGCAATATCATTTCATTTGAAACTATGTAAAAAAAAGGGTAGTTTAACCCACTAAAAAGGAACCTATGTTGTTACTGAAACATATGAGGAAGAGTAAGAATTTTCAATTTGTGAATATCATCACATTAGTTGCAATATTATTTCATTTTAAATTATGTATGAAATTGATTGTTTGTAAGAGAAAACATTGCAATGATTGATAGATTCTTGATCATCTTCTCAATTGTAAACATTAATGATTGCCCATATGCTTGTAAAAGTTGTAAACAATTCTCCTTAGTCATTGGAAAGGAAACAATTTGAAGATAAATCCATAGATAGTATGAGAGTTACATTGTTTAATAATGATTTCTTGAGCACATTTATTTGTTTCATTAACATTCAATCAATCGAAAATAAAAAATTGTCTATACATATTTAATTGTAATAAACAATGCTCGATACACATTTAAATGTGATTTTTATTTAAAATTAATGGAATAAATCGTTAAAGGACTGCACATAGTATCAATACCAATATATTAGAAAATATTGCAATTATGAATGGATTATTAGGAAAACTATGGAATGATGAAAGTTAAAATTTTCTCTTTTAATTGCAATACCTATACATAATGCTCAAAACACTTAGAAATTCCAACAATTTTTGTAATACCTATAAATATATCTCTCAACGCATGGAAATGACAATAACTTTTGAGATAATTACATACATAGTTTGAGACTTCTTCTCTTTAGTATTTGAATATACAGGAAAATATTATGAAAATGGATCATTTTCACAATAGTAAGTAAACATCTAGAATAATTAAGTGTGCATGGAGAAGCCCATATTTTTGGCCCACATGGACAATATGATTGTTGGTATAACCTGCAAATGAGAAGATGTTATTACAAATGAATATTTTGTTGAATGTACTAAAGTACTAGACTCTGGAGGTGAAAATATTTCCGATATTTTCACCTACAGTATTTCAATACATTTGGCCTTTAAATGAACCAACCTTTAATAAATAGACATTTCATCTTAGGTGTTTGTTGTTTCTATTGATGTCTTGCAATATTTAGCTATTCCTCCAAATAAAAATACAACCAAGTCGAGTTAAATTGTAATCATAATGAAGCATGGAAATATATGAGTTTGTAGCATATAAGATAATCAACTCACCTAGTTGTATCATGACTATGATGGTTTTTTTGAAATGTATTGCAAGTGTTATTCTTCTTTCTTTTTTATTGTAGGATATGATCTTTGAGCCACTTTGTGTACCTTTAAAATGTAAGTGATGGTGATATCCACAATCCCTTGATTGATTTTATTCTAAAAAATGATGTGAATTGTAAGCCTTTCTTCTCTGCATTATTGGTGTCGATTGCTACCTAATCTAAACTCAAACGTTATGATTTGTGTATGGTGATATCCGAATCCTTTCGCAATTGGATTTTCTTGCAATTTCCTCTACAAATAGATGTTATTAGTACAATATTTGGATCTTTGTTGTCTCATGGTAAACTAATGTGATTATCAAAAGGGACTGTGGTGTACATTGGAAGTTGTAGTGGTATAGACCATTCAATGTAAGGCATGTTTTTAACTTTCCTAAGTTCTCCATTTACTAAAAGTACTTCCACCCACAAGCTACATGTTAGCATGACACGTTTTGCATGAAATAAAAGGACTTCATGTAGATATTGCTCATGATGTGCATCATTGAATATTTTTTCTTTGTATGTTTAGAGGGGTATCGTTCTACAGGAATTATAAGTGATTTTCGCATGGATATATTATGTAGATCCACCAAGGAAAATGGATAATGTTTTTGTCAAAAATATAAATGTTCAATTGAAACATTACTATAACAAAATTTACTTTGATATGATCAAAATACAAAACTTGGTTTTGAATTAGTTGAATAAGACATTTGTCACTCCAAAAGAAATAATTCTCTAATCATATATCCTTTATCTACTGATCATGATTTGGTTATGAAGTATTTCTTGGTCGTCGATGGGTTCAATGAGACCTTTCTTGTTGCAACAAAAAATGTTCTTCGAGTATCTGTGCTAATGTCTTGAGAATTATATACGCATTGGTTAAAAGAACTTTGTACACTAACTTTAAGCATGAATTTAAGATATATTGGTTTTCTTTGATCAAGGTAGGAATGTCGGTTATGGATCAATTAAATAATATCTTTGTTCTTCCAACATAAATAATTATTCGAAAATGTGCATTTTCTCTACTAATTGTGAGTTTATTTTGAATGTTTATTTTGCTTCATTTATTAATTGTCCATTGTTTAGTTAATTATATGAGCCATTCCTACTAGAATTAAAAATTCCTTTCGTGGAAATACAATATAGATAAAGTGATAGAATCCATGAGACCTCCAAAGAAGATTACATATGAATGTTTAAATTTTAATGAAAGCCATGAATACATGGAAACTTTTATTTTCTTAATAATTGTTTAATACAATATATTGACCTTTCTTGTTGCAACATACATTGTTCTTTGAGCTTCCACACTAATGTCCTCATAATTGAAGACGCGCTTGTTAAAAGAACTTTGCACACTAACTTAAAACATGGCTCTAAGTTATATTGATTTGTATTGAACAAGGTAATATTGTCGGTTGTGGATGAATTAACGAATATTTTTGTTTTTTGAAGAGAAATAATTCTTTGGAAATCCACATTTTTCTCTACTGATCGTGAGTTGATTTTGAATTATTTGTTATTCATTTATTAATAATGTACTGTCCTAATAGAATTGGAATTCATTTCTTCAAAGTACAATATAGATAAAATAATAAACGAGACATTCCAAAGCAACATATACTTGAACATTTACATTTTAATGATAATTATGAATATGAATATGTAGAAAATTGTATTTCCTTAATAATTGTTCAATACAAGATATATATACATAATTTTCATTATTATGATACAAAATAAGATAATCCATTATTATGACTATCAATATAATAATTTGTTTCATTACGAAAAAGAAACAAACATATTATTTAAACAATATATAATATGTAAAATATCATTACATATTATTTAAACAATATATAATATGTAAAATATCATTTGCATTAAATTTGTGATGAAGCCAATAAATGACAATATCATATCTTAAATAATTTTGTTTATTAAAAACCAAAACTAATGAAAATAAAAATATGATTCAAAAACCAAAAAAGTATTTTCCCTTACCATGATTAATGGCTATTGAATTCCATTCCAAAATGTTCCATGGGATTAAGCCAGGTTTTGTTTAATAGCGAAACTTATCAAAATTTGCATAGGATGCCAAAAGTGAAACATATTTACAACAAGAGCCACGAGGTGGCAATGTCCTCGACATTGCATTCGTGATAGCTTGTGGTTTGCAATTGCATATGCAAAAAACTAAAACTCAATAAAAATAGATTAAATTTTGTTATAGCCTACTTAAAACTCAATAAAAATAGAATAACTGTTGTTATTGCCTAGGTAGGCATCCTTTTGATGATTGTAGAGATTTGAATACTTAGAAGACTCTAGACTCAAGTTCTATTTCAATGGTTCGTGATAGCTAGTGGTTTCCAATTGCATATGCAAAAAACTAAAACTCAATAAAAATAGATTAAATTTTGTTATAGCCTACTTAAAACTCAATAAAAATAGAATAACTGTTGTTATTGCCTAGGTAGGCATCCTTTTGGTGATTGTAGAGATTTGACTACTTAGAAGACTCTAGACTCAAGTTCTATTTCAATGGATCCAAAGTGAGGATGAGCTTTACCAGCTTTGCCATAACGAGTACTACATCTCAAATAGGCCATGAAGGGCATAAAGATAAGCCTAAATACAGAGTGGGGATGCACCATTTTTTATTGGCTAGATGATAAATTGTTGATGCTTGTTGGATGGTTAAGTTAATTCCTTCAGTATCAGAGTAGGAAACCAACTTCTCCTTCTAAAAGTGTACCCACCTCTCTCTCGGAGTTGCACATTTGGGCTTCAAAAGTAACTTATCCTCTAAAGGAAGGGTAGAAAGGCAAAAGAAATGCAATGAGTGAGGACACCACTCCATATAGGATCTTTCTAGGTAAAATTTGTCTTCATTATAGGAAGTTTCATATTCAAAATATGACATTTTCCATTCTATAGGTCCATTAAGAATTTTGGATCACCTATAAATTATAAATAAAATATATAAAATATTAAATTGTCCCAAATATAAAAAATAAAATAAACACACTTAATGTACATAAAAATTTAAATAATATATTAAGTTTAACATCAAAATAAATCTACATTTTTTTAAAAATTTTTGCATAAAATAAAGACAATAAATATATTTTAAAAAATCAATAATAAATCTTAATAACTCTAGGTATTGCATTTATTTAATGGCAATACTTATAAATATAACCACTTCCCAATAATTTTCCAACTGCATAATCTATCCGTAAAGATATAATTGTTTTCCTGTATGAGATTTGAGTTTATCTTCGCTCAGTAAAATTGTGGTGTTGTTGTAAGTGATATTTAAGAACATTGATGTAGACGTCAATGTCAAAACAGATGATCCAGATTCTTGATTGGAAATTTCGTGAAAGCAAAGAAGTGGATTGTTTTGTAATATCTATGAAAATTTTATCAGTCACGTCTACTTTGCTTATTTTGTGTCATCAAATCAATTCAATTCATTGCATTAAATACCAAATAACTTTATGGAATTTATGCCATGGTCTCAGAATTGTCCTATTCGATGTAAACATGTAGGTAGTACTATTAGAAGATTTTTGTTTATAAAACTGAAGTGACAATCACCTAGTTCATTTTCATGTTCAAATTTGATAACCATTCAATTTGGAAAAAAATCAACTTATAAAAACCTTCATACAACACAGTTGCACAAAAAATATCGTTCTGTCCCGTAAGAATAATGTCATATTCAATATTATAAGAATACTATCATATTTAAAGATTACAGAAAGGTATTGCAAACATTTGAGATATGCAAATATAAATAGTTTATCGAAGAACCTTTAATAGAGTTAATTTCCACTACATCTACCACATACTGGTGAAACCCTCATGGGCATGGATTGTCTTAAAAGATCATACTAAGACTGGTACAAGTCCTGAGATATTAAAATCTCCTTTGTAATTGGCAGAAGCTATATAGCCCACTTTCTTAACTAATAAAAATATGAACATTTATATGAATTTTTAAAAAAGAAAAAAAAACAAAAAGAAAATGATTCATCGAAAATTTCAATTGATTCTTCACGATGTTAACATTCATTTCATACTACAATATATTTCTCTACTATTCATGAAACAATAAAGAAGGGTGAAGGGTGGGCACTTATAATATTAGAGAAATGCTAAAACCAGAGCTAAATTATTCATCATGCTATTGTATTTTATTATTTCGGAAGCCGGTTAACCTTATTTGGATTGGGGAGAAATGAAGATAAACGAACGATCTGGTGCCTTTTATGTTGCCTTGATAGCTTCTTCTGTTGCTGCCGCTGAAAAAATAACACTGCTCTTCTTATTAACCATGCTGACCTCCTCCTATTCTGGGATAGATGGAGATCATTTGACATGGTATATGATAATAATTTATGATTAAGAGATGATGCAAGAAATTCCTTCTCTTTGTGGCATATTTCTTGCAAGTCATAAGCGTTGCATTTTTGAGGATCTTTATCCACATGCAATTCATGAAGGCAGATTCCAATTGATGTGCTTAAATTTTGTTTCTGATGTATTATAATAAATTATACATGATTCTATCCCTTTTTCAATACCCCACTTTGTATATTCATTTAATCATCATTTTACACATGTTTGAACTTCACTATGCTTGTGGCAATTTGGTTCACTAGCCATTATAACATGACTTCTACTTCTCCCAAAGTCTTTGACAGAGAGCATTGTGATGTGTTATGACTAAGTAGGGCCAACGTCAAAAAGAGAAAATACATAGATAAACTCTTAAACTTTTATGTTATAAACATGTGTAATATTAAAATATCAAATGAAGAAGGTTAAAAATTTTATAAATTTGTATTTTTTATATTATTAGCATAATTTAGTTAGGCATTTTAGTTAAAATTGCAATTCCTCCTGCATGTATAATTGAAAGTTTTCAGTTTTTTTACCAAATTTCTTCAATATCTACTCCAGCATAAGAAACGATGTCGAATGCATTTTCTCCATCAAAATTGAAAGTCTACTTGCTTGCTAGAATTCTGTCCACGGACACGACACATGATAAAGATATTAGAGAATTTCTTGATAATCCGTCATCAATGTGTATCAAATAAGAAAAGACAGTAAATATCTTGGACTTGAAGATCTTGAAACTTTTGATTTCTGGTGCATTCCATTTGAAACAATCAGTGCATGAATGCTGCAATGCAGAGTATCTCTAGAATTCTCAGTATAATACTTCATGTTATTCTATCTGTTAGTATTATATGATGTAATAGAGTATAACGCAAGAACACAACAAGAGCTCACTATGAAATTGCATCCAATGCATGTGGATAGAAGTAAATTATAGTAAAATGAAGCACAAACCAGCCAGGCCACACAAGCCGTCATCACAAACCAACAGGGCATTGGGCGTTGAGAGTTGCATAAGAGAAGAAGGAAGGATTATGCATGATATCAAGCCTCCCCTTAGTAATAAAAAGAAGAAAGGTCCAAGAAACCGTAGTGTAAATGGGTGAATCCACGGACTTGGGTAACACTTTTTGGCAAGTGAATTTCGGCAAAAACAGAAAAACGCACCTCGATCGAGGGCTTGTTAAGCCCTCGACCGAGGTCTTAATATCTCGACCGAGGGCTTGTTAAGCCCTCGACCGAGGTATTACGGGCTTTACAAAACCTCGGTCGAGGTATTTAAATACCTCGACCGAGGTATTTAAATACCTCGGTTGAGGTTCATACCTCGGTCGAGGGCTTAAAAAAACAGACTTAGCCCTCATTCAAACAAATGGAAAATTTCCTGGGCCTTGCAGAGGTGTAAAACCTGCCATTCCTAGCACATAACTGAGCGGAGTTGATACCGATAAATTCACCAACGAATCTTCTATCCATTGAGGTATCATACACGCATTTTGGCATTCATATGATATTTATTTTTTAATTACTTCTAAAACTTATACTTAGAAAACCACACTGCAACTTCAAAGCAGCTCAAAGAAAAATCCGCAGAGTTAAAACTACATAGCCAAAAAATTCTTAAAAATGCACACATCACATATCGACGTGTCCTCTTCAAAAGGGTATCTTTGGTTTTTCAATTTTTCAAAAAATAGAAAAAATTCCTTTACGTGGACAAATATGTGTTTAAAACGATGCTGAAATCGAATGTGGTCACTTTCGAAAAATAATAAATAATTGTATAATGCGAAAAAAATTAACAAAAAAATATGCACATCACAGTGCATTTTATGTAGATCATGATCATATATTTATTTTTTTTAAATTATTAATGCAAGATTGAATTACTCTACGTGGACACGAGCCACTTATTAGCTTCTTCAAATTTTTAAGTTCACACAGTTCATTAAATGCAAAAATTCACACATTAAATGACATCGGAATATTTTTTTTAAAATATCACTATGAAACCAACATAATATTCTACAATTTGTTTTGTTACTGCAAGTCAAAATTCACATGGCATATATGCGTTTTGAGGGCTTCTATCTAGCACATGAGTAAAAAATCAGGTTTTCATCGCCAAATTTGGCCAAAAATTGTTACCCATCTTCATGGAATCACCCAAACCCAAATTCGACAGCCTTGTCATCAAAGCAAGGCTGCGCCTTAAACACATCTACACCAGTGATACCAATGTTTCCATACTTGACAGCTCTTCAATAAGCCACAAAACCATGGGATGTGAATTTAAGCCAAGCTACCTAGGTCCATGTGAACTCAATCCGAAGTCTCTGAGTCTAGGGATGCTCGTGGTCCCAATGAAGACTCCGAGTCTTATCAATGAAGACTCTGAGTCTTATATCCTAGACATTTCAGACGACGAGATTGTCAATCCCCCAATCCCATTCATGACTCCAAAGACGAAGTCTGTCAGTCTACTAAAGCTACTCGTTAATCCCCCAGGCCCGTTCTCGACTCCAAAGATGAAGTCTGTCAATATACTAAGGCAACATCAGATGGTTTGTCTGAAAGCACTGATATGAAATCCCTTGCTAAACAGTTTTCAATATATCAGAGAACGACTTTGAAAGATATCAACCATTTTCATATCAGTTTTCAATATATCAGAGGATGACTTTGAAAGATATCAACCATTTTCATATCAGTTATCAATATATGAAGATGCCTAGGATGCCAGCTAGCTCAAAGATTATATCAATAGATTATGCAAAGACGTCTTAACCAACTTTCAAGTTTAATAACTTGCAGAGAATAATGAATCATGAATTTTAACATATGGAATTGCTGGAAATAAACTGATCAATACAGAAATTCTCCAACAATAAGATCTTGAGAGATAATGTACGACATCACCGTCCCATACTTTTTAAATATAGACTTTTGTCTATGATTCAATTTAGACCAATTTATTGTTGTGTTAGTTTTTCATTGATTCAATTGTATGTGGGATAATTATGGCTTAATCATCCATATACCCTGTTGACTCATGTGTTACATTGAGTTTCATCTTTGTCATAATATCAAGAGGATGCAACAAAGGTGGCAGTGGCTTAGAAGTATGTCACACATAGTGGTATGTGTGGTGTTGTGAGTTTAACCATCCAAGATATTAAAGTTAAATTTTCAACATAGTTGTTAGATTAAACATTAATTTGTAAATCGTGATAGGATAAATTCCCCATGAGAGTCATCCACATAGCTGAAAGGTGTGCACGAGGTCAACCTGAAAGGATTTTGTCCCTTCATGGAGTCACGATGTAAGCAAAGATATATTCAAGTACTTGCACTCACAAATTTTTCATCTAGGAAAAGAGTCTTATGCTCGACAACAATGCCGAAATGTTGGCCCAAAAATCATCACCCTAAAGTGCAAGGCTTCACAGGATCCCCCTTTTCCCTCTATCCAAAAGGATAAGTATAACCCCAACTTGCACCCAACCAACATAAGTCTACCTGGTTGGAGTGAGCACTACACGAACATGTGAATGTGCAACAAAAATAAATAAATAGTGATTTAAACCTATCACAATACCTCACCCAAATAATCGTCTTGTCATCGCATCCATGAAATATATATTACAAGAATATGTTTCAATGTGCCACTCAATAATGGAATCCAAATTACCAGCTGATCACAACAGATTGGGGTGTTTTTACAATCTTAATTATGGGGAATCAATAACTACTTTGGGCTCATTAATTTCCAAGAAGATTCCTCTGCTCTTGTTGCTTCGAATGGAGAAAAATACATGAATTTGGAAAAGGGGGTGGGATTTTATGGTATCTCCTTCTCTCGCCATAATATTAATTCATTTATACCCACTAATTCAATTTCAAGATGCAAGCACTTTTGTTTCAGTACCCAAATTTCATAGATGCTCATGACTAAATAACTTGCAAAGGGAAATAACTAGGATGTCTATGGATAAATGCTATTGGAACTAGTACTACTAGTATAAGCCATGCAATAATCCCATAATGGACATGCTTTTCTTTGATTTCAAGTTCATCTATGTATTGCAAAACAACTTTAATTCTAAGACAATCTTATAGAACTTATACTAGTAGGTTTCTTTAGAGTGCTTTGGAAATAGTTAGAACAATTCAATTTTTAAGCAGTAGTTTTGAATTTTGAACTTTAAAGGACTAACTTCTAGAAAGCCTCTTTATTTCTGTATTACTATGTTGTACATTGGTCACAACAACTTTTTAAATACAAAGCATAACCATCAAATGTTTTTTAAACATTCACACAACCACTGGGACATTATGAATACAATACTCAATGGCTTCTTATTTATGCTCTGGAAATTTTTACAAAGGGTGAGATGTACACTTTCAACAGAGACTTTGCGTATTCTTACTCATTAGTGACATTTTGCGAGTTTCTTCGATCATAGATACCATTCGCTCTGTGGACAAGTTCTAAATTTGCTTCATCCTCTGATTTACGAGCAAACTTTGTCTTTCACTCTTCTATTTTCGTTCTTTCTTCTTCCCAAGATGCATTTTTTTCCATCTCTCATTGGTTGTTTTTTCATCAAGAAAGCATTTACTTTCATAATCCTACCTTGGAATCCCAACCATCAAGTGATTCATTTCACCTTCTTAAGGCCTTTAACCTTCAAATTGATTGTTGACTTCAAACATTACCAACGATTTACTTCTCTACAAAGTTTGGAGGGCATATTTCGTATCAACATCTCCAAAAGGTCACGTTGGACATGGTGTTGCACACCTATGTTAATTGATGCAATATTGGGGGTATCACCCTACACTATGAATGAATAGCACCTATCAATTCTTCTACACAATCTTCCTAGTCCATGCAATCTTCAAGATTCAATAAGGGGCCATAGCATAAAGTTGGTCAAGGTATTCGTGAAAGAAAATATCACTAACACAATTGGCTTGCAACTCCTCCACCAAAATGACAAGTGCCTGTGAATTGTCTATTCCTTTTCCATTTAAATATGGCACCTAAGGCAGCTATGCAAAGAAATGATGGCTAAGAGTCTACTATTTGATATGTTGAGTAATCCATTCATCTCATCTTATTAGCAACTTCATTTATGATTACAAAAATGTGTGTCCTTTTTATTTGTGTCCCAAGGAAAGACTTTACTACTTATATGGTTATGCGCTAAATGGTTGGTTTTTAACTGTGGTAGTTTCACTTTATGGCCAAGTGGTAATTCTTTTGAGTCATATGCTCTTACATAGTTATAGAAGCTATTAAGGCATCTTAGTACAATATGTTTTAGCTTATGACAATTGCAATGCAAACCACTTTTTGAGCTTCTTCAAAGAGTAATTTCAATTATCATTCAGCTTCCCCCACCCACTTGCTAAGTACATCTTCTCCTTTCGCATATAGGAGTTAAACTTTTGTCTTTCCTTAGTTGTTGCACATGCCAAAGCCCTTGCAATCAATGTTTTCGATGTTCCAAGAGGGACACATAATAAAACACTCCTTAGAGTGGTGATGTGGTAATTGGAAAAGAAATCATAATAGAGAAGAGGGGAAAAACATTTCTTTTATTACATCAATCTACTTAGAGAGATTGCCAATGTCATCAAATCCTGCGATCTCATCAACCTACAAAGGTTGAATGTCAGCTCCACCTTTAGAACTAGTTCTTGCAGTTTGTGCCCCTGCAACTCTTGTACCAATAGAATCACCATGATGGCCCCACCCAAAATATACCACTTTCAAACCCCATGCAGTTTTGTTATTCATCTCCAATCCACCAAAAATCCATGTTTGGACAAAGCTTCTATTTGCACCACGCATCAAAGATCCAACTAGACTCGATCCATCTCATCTACAAGAAGGGAATCATTCAAATAATCTAACCTTTGAGCATGATGACACTTATGCACCCGAGATCCACCTCATCTCACTTCACGCCCATTTTTGTTCCCATGCCTTGATGTAAACCTCTACAAGGGGGAGAACGCCATAGTTGTTTCTCTTCTTTTCATAAGAAACCACCACATTTCAATACAGTTTCGAAGAGCATATTGCCTTCTCCATTCTTGTTCTTTACGCTCCTCACTTTCTTGATCTTCTCCATCTCTATCATCTTCCTCCTTTGAAGATGATAGGAGGTTCCATTTCCATCATTTCTTCTACCAGATCGGACTAGACTGTTCATCTTGACAATTGAGGTTCAATAAGTTTGTCTATGCTTCCACTAATCACCTGACTTTAATACAAGTAATATTGCTATTAAAGGTGAGGCTTTATATACCAAGAAATGGGCCACAAAATCAATAGATACTATAGGAAACACAATTATAAAAAAATAACATACCATCAAATCAACATCCCCCGTGTCTGTATTATCTGTGGCATAATCTTTTAGATTGACAAAAACCTTTCTTTTTCTAGTAAAACGACGTAAAGTGATTGTATGTGACTGCAATGATTTATAAGTTTGTCATACAAACCATTCAAAAGTGTCTTTGTCAGAGAGCAACAAAGTCTACTGATGTGTTTATTCCAAACCTGTTAGTTCATGTTCTTCACCTAAGTTGATGAAGATGCAACGTTGGAGGAGAATATCTACAGTTGCATGACAATTCATTAAGGATGATGCATTGCATGTGATTGAAACATCAAGTACTAAATACATTATGTTGAATGTCAATTCCTTCCATGGACATAACACTAATTCATAGAATAATATTGTTAACATAATTTCATATCATATACATAGTGTAATTTGAAGATGAACTACATACACCTATTCATAATAACAAGAGTCATGTTATTTCCAACCAAGATGCTATGATCCTTTAGTTTCCAATGTATTGAGTTTCCAAAATTTACAATTTTTCATAAAGTGTAGAAGTGTTGGTGAGATCACAACTCTATTCTTTGAATCTTTTTCTCAATTTTTATGATCGAATTTGATTTCATAATGCCATTTTATGGGCATCAAAATCTCTATTTTTAATCATTCTCAATATGTAACTCTATTCTTTAATCTTTTTTCTCAATTTTTATGATCGAATTTGATTTCATAATGCCATTTTATGGGCATCAAAATCTCTATTTTTAATCATTCTCAATTTGTAACAATATTTTAATAATTCTCGATTTTTGTAATTTTCCTAAGGATTTTTAAAAAAATGATTACATAACAAAAATTTGAAATTTAAAATAGTTTCTCTTTCTTTAATTCTAACAGAATTTCAAAAAGTTTTTTATTCGTGAAAAGAAAAGTGAAGCTTGAACTTTGAGTTATGGGCTTCGATCATATTAAAATAAATTAGAAGTTAAGTGTTTTATTTGTGAAAAGGAAACTCAACTATGAACTTTGACTTATGGGCTTAGAACCTATTAAAATAAATTTGAAGTTATGTTTCTTATTTGTGAAAATAAAACTGAACTTTGAACTTTGAGTTATTGGATTAAAAAATATTAAAATAAATTTGAAGTTGAGTTTTTTTTTATATGTGAGAAGAAAACTAAACTTTGAACTTTGAGTTAAGTATGTTCTTGAAAATAAGATGTCCATGAAGTCCCACTCTCCCAAAGAGCTTATTAACAATTTAAGCAAACAAAGAAAAATGCATATCAAAATAAACCAATGAGAAGTCAAAAGTATGTCATATAAACCATGATTTTGGGGTCCTATGTAAAGCACTGCGCATTGGCAAAGCCGAAATTCAACTTTGGCTTCTCTATTTCACAATACAACATTGAATCCTACTCAAGTTTGATTATTTGTCTTTGTACTTTTGACATAGAATAATTTTGCATTGTAGCATATTCTTCCATTGCTTCCAGTTCAACAGAATCGTCCTCCATCAAGGTCTTCTTGACTTAAACCTCAAACGGTAAGAAAGTTCCACCTACTTCCTATAAAGATTTCATAGGACACCAACCTCTGGACCTCCTCATCATCAAAAGGAGATGGGTCCTTCAAACCTTAAATACATTATCTAGGAACCTCTAGTTGAGATATTTCTTAGTTTTTACAGTTCTTGAGGGATCCCGTCTTCTCTGGGACTCCTAGCTCTATATCTTTTTACTTTGACCTCGAAAGTCTCATATTATTTTATAGGAGTTGCACTCGCATTTCCACAATGTATGTTTCTAACATACCTAGCAGTTCCTTTGAACTATCTATGGTCTCTTGTTCGACAATAAAAA
>LPNX010184682.1:24345-43472 GCA_001517045.1 Pseudotsuga menziesii
CCTATCCAAACCCCATCAAGCTCATCACCTCCTTTTAGTGTATCTCGGCCACTAGAGGCGGTAAGCATCAAACAAACTCGCAAACCTTGAATCCTATTGGTGGCAAATCTATGACACAATTGATCTCCTTCCTTGAGGCCAACATACACTCTATTTTTACGAGACCTTGGAGTCAAGCCCCCTCCCACCAAATCCATTTGAACAACCAACCTTCCATCATGAAATTTTTCCCCACAACCTCAAATGTTACAAGAGAGGGATCTTTTCGATCCAAAGCTCCTTCCAGGATCAATCAACCAAGCCCCCTCAACCTTAATTTGTCCCCAAAGGACATCATCAAGTTTTTCATTGGTTCCCTCACAATGATAGAGGATGTTAGGGATGTTTATTCTCTCTCCATAATAGTCATTGCACATCTATATTTGTATTCTAGGCATCCTCTTCTTGCACATCTTTCCTTCCAATTTTGGTCGTATCCTTAAATCTTTGGATCATATAGAGTAAATATGTTTTTCCCTTCTCTCGTTTGCTTTACATAGGAGTGGCTTGTGCAATCTAACATTGTATCGACATTCTTGTAATTAGCACTTATTTATTGAACATTAATAAAATGATCTCACCGTATCTAGTTATGCTTACGCTTCCATCGTTAAATTGAGTTAGAGCTTCACATCATTTAAAGCTTAGACTTTCACCCTACTTTCAAAAGACTATTTTCTTTCACTTACTAACATTTGTTATCTAAGCTTTAGTTTGTTTGTTTATGTGAATATCCTTAATTTAAAGTCCTATTAACCTTTTTCTATGCAATTTATGGACATAAAAATAACATTATCTTATGTTTTTTGTAAAAACGTTTAATTGTTACTCATTAGACAATGGTTACTATTACAATGTAGTAAAATAAATTTGGGAAAAATACAAAAAAACAAGAGTACCATTTGTGGTCAATGTGTCATAAAAGAAAAAAGCAAGAGGGCAAGTGAGTGGTCTACCGTCCATGACCTCGGTTGGACTTGGAATCTCTTTTGCAGTGCACCACTGGTTGATGTGTAAGCCAATCATCTTCCATGTGTGAGCCACTCGTCCATGTAGAAGCCAATCGTCCATGTGTGAGCACGCCACTCGTCGATGATGAATTCTCGCCGACATTAATGATGGGCTGACATTTGATTTCGGATTAGAAACATTATATTTTGATTTTGAATTTGAATTCGGAGCAAGAAAGAGGAGAGGGAAAAATTCTGGAGTCCATTCATTTCATTCGTTGCGTTGTGTGTTATTGAGGCTGAGGCAGAGACATTTCAAATTTCAAATGAAGTTTTACTTCATTCACCATCTGGAGTGATCAGACACAGAGTCAAGATCATTACGCAGAGGTAGAGAATTGATCCAATTTTGCGTTTCAGATCATTACTCAGAGGCAGAGGAATTGGAGCGCCTGGATTTCAGAACTCTGTGATGGAGGAGATATGCAGCACTTACTCGACCGGTATGGTAATGGCATTCTTTTCGAGAGACAAATCGCAATAGTAATTAAATTTCTTGTGCAATCCCTTCAATACTGCCATTCACAGCGATGTAAAACCATTCACAGAGATGTAAAACCATCGAGTATTATCATGAGTTCAGATAATCCGGATAATCCGGATAGCTTTTTAGACTTAGAAATTTTGATTTATCAATTTGGATAGGTATGTTAATTAGTCAATGTTCTTGTATGCTCTTATGTGTGCCAGGACACCTTTTGATGCCCAGAAAGAGAGCGCCATGAGTGTGTACGAGAAACTACAGAATACAGAGGTAGATGTTGCTAGCGGTGTATGGAGCTCCATATCTGAATCTGCAAAGGAATTGGTTCTTGGAATGTTACAGAAAGACAGCACGCACCGACTTTCTTGTTATCGAATATAGAGTGAGTTATTATTTTCTTTGGATTTTGTTGATATGCAAACCTTGTTTGTGAATAGGAATCAAGGTCTTATAAGTGCAGTGTGAGATGGGTAGATTCCAAATCTGTTCCTGTGAATTACCTTCCGCAGAGGCAGAGGAATGATCACAGGAGGGAAAGAGAATGTGATCAAAGCCAGTGGTATCAGAGGCTCTACGAGGGGGACGCTTATCATCTCCCACAACACCATACTCTCCAACACCCACTACTCCTTCCTATGGTACACCATTTTCTCCTACAACGCCATCAACCCCAGATGACACTCCTCCTTCCCATACTGGAGGAGCTCCCCTCCCTTCTCCATCTACACCCGAGTATGGTGTTCCAACGGTTGCCTCTCCCTTCTCCCAATGGGGCTGGGTCTGTCCCATCTATACCTGATTTATCACCTCCTTTTCTTGGTTCTACACCAGTCGTTGAGGATCCTGGATCTACTCCAGGCACCTGCAGTTAAGTTCTATTGCTCTATATTCATGAAATATAGAGCATTCTCTCTAGATCCTCGAAGCAGAAAATATGTAAACCTAATCCAAGTTGTTCACATAGTATTTTGGTTCTTTGTAACTTATGTGTATTTTAATCCTTGGAGATTTATATCATACATGCAAATGAGCTGAACAGGCCTCAAGGTGCTTTCATGGCATTTGTCATTCCTTTCAGATTGCGCTGACACTTGCTATTACTGCAACTTTTGGGGATCTCATCCTGATTATTTGCCAAGCATTCTCTCTTCATGGGATTTTTCTTTTGGCTTCATTTTGGCTACAACTGACAAGTTCCAGCTCATTTTGGTTCCAACTTGAGAGTATTTAAATCTTTCCTAAAGATAGATTTTGTTATACTACAATGGTCAAAATCCTTATACTGAATTACTTACAGTTTTATACCAATTGAGTTTGTAATTTAACTATAATTTGCATCAATGCCAATAAATTATGTTTACAAGATTATAGTATGCCTACTCATATGATCTGAGTGTATAAAAAAAAGTTTCTGAACAATTCAACCTAAATAAGCCTAACAATTCTGAACAATTCAAGCTGAATGAACCTGTCTTGATATTATACTACTATGGTCAAAATCCTTATACTGAATTAAGTTTTATACTAATTGAGTTTGTAATTTAACTATAATCCGCATCAATGCCAATAATTTATGTTTACAAGATTACAGTATGCCTACTCATATGATCTGAGTGTATAAAAAAAATTTCTGAACAATTCAACCTAAGTAAGCCTAATAGTTCTGAACATTTCAACCTAAATAAACCTAACAGTTCTGAACAATTCAAGCTAAATGAACCTGTGTTGAAATTATACTACTATGGTCAAAATCCTTATACTGAATTACAGTTTTATACCATTTGAGTTTGTAATTTAACTATTGCATCAATGCCAATAATTTCTGTTTACAAGATTACAGTATGCCTATTCATACGATCTGAGTTGATCTACATTGTATTGTAGAAGGTTTGAGGAGAGAAGACATAAGTCTGGAAATGGATAACACTCAGTCTCTGCTGATAGTTTTCCAAGCATGTTTAGAAGGCCTGAGTATTGTGACATGGACGTGGCACCTAATGGAGCATAGTGCGGGACGAAGCTTCAGAAGGCCTTTCAAAATTCCCCACAACGTGAACGTTGGCTCTATCACCGGCAGCTTTCACCGTGGTGTGTTGCATGTTGAGATGCCCAATCTCAAGTGGAACAAATTCAGCCCTTATGAAATCAATGGGTCTACCAGAAATCGTCATTACTATGATCCTTATGGTTGCTAATGCGTCTATGTGCATCATCAGCCGCAACGTCCCAGATGTTAGAATGATGGTTGCTAATGCGACTCTGTGCACCATCAGCTGCAACAATGAAGCTCACATGATTGCATTGAGCTCCTGGGCAATTCGATTCCTAACATTTTCCCGGTTCAATTATTGTTGCAATCCTGTGCTCAACTGAGAAGGGGAGGATTGCGCTCAACTGAGAAGGAAGGGGGAGGTGGAGAAGGAAGGGGGAGGTGGTGGAGATAGCCTGTTCTCCCATGATCCAGAGGAAGACTTTGTTTAAGCTCATGTAGCTTACCACGTTACACTGAACTAGGTAACAACGTTCCTCATTCATGCAAGTCATTGATTGCAGAGTGTCATAGACTGCAGCGATTGTCAGTGTCACTGCAAATCGCTGGTTTTTCAGGGTGTCAGTGAGTGCAGTGTCAGTGCTAAAATAAAAAGGTAATTCTATAGTGGATGAAAAAACTTTATAAAAGCCGTTAATTTTTGTTTAAAACCATAGCATAAAATACAACAATTGCTACATTTGTTTATTATCATTATGGAATACTAAATGTGTTTGGGGATTGTTGCAGTCTATGGTTGACAGTGCAGTCGATGATTAGCATCCGGTGCATGTTTCTCCCTCCATCTGTAACTTTATCATGCAAATTGCTACACGTTGCTTACGCAAGCTCGCCGCCGGGTCTTGGGGCACAAAGTCCCAGGCCTACGTCACCTATATAAACCAATGAGAAGTAAGATAAATCAAGATTTAAATAGTTCCCAAAAAAATTTTGATACAAACTATAGGATAAATTATATGTTTTATTAAAGTTGTTGCAAATTAGTCCAAATAATCGGCCTAACCGATTTATATATATCCCCTTGTCGGGGACATAATGATTAATACCTATCGAATTAAGATTATTAAATGAATTCGTGCTTGGAATGAGTGCGAAGAAATTCAAATAAATGATAATATTGTCACATTGATTGTGTATTGAGATAGGAGGACAATTATTTGTAAACATTGATCTTTAATCAACTACTACATGAGTAATGTTTCAAGCTTCCAAAATTTGAGCATCATACTCAGTTAGATATTCTGAACAATGTGTATTGAGAATGTAATGTTAGATATTCTAAACCATGTGTATTTATATTTGAACAATGTGTATTTATATTTGCTGTGATATGTTATAAAAGAATCCATTTTTTAATGCTTTCTTATCCTTAAAATATCTCTTTATTTGTTGAAGTAAATGTTAACCACGCTATTACCATAAAAAAATATTGTTGAAGTGAATGTTTAGCAGGCTTGGAGTTATGATTACCTTGAAAAAAAATTATGTTTTGATAATTATAAATTAAAAACTAAAATTTAATATATAAAATTTTGAATCATTATATATATTCAAATAAAAAATATAAAAGATTACCAAAATATTAATCCCTTAAATTAAAATAAAAACCATTTCTTACATAAAATTTTGAAAAAAAAAATCAATAAATTTAATCCCTCTTTCCATCAAATTTTGAAAAAGAATAAAAGAATGTGAAAGGAACATTTCATTTCAAAGTGTAAAATGCTGACAGCCACCAGATTCGATTCAAGTCAGAATCTCTAAGTAAAATCGTGTAGATTAATTAGCATATCACTCTCACATCTCTATGGGATGCGGAAACTTGGTGTTAAATTGAGTGTATATTCATTACGATATGAATATGATACCAGAGATTTAGTATTCGATTTAGTATTCGAAAGTTATGTGACTCTTATATTTTTTAGTGATATAAAATTAGTATATTTATATAGTTTGTGGTTGGATTAAAATTGAAAGATATTTATAGAATGGAAGATATTTTGCAAATATTATTTTATTTTTAATATTTTTTTAGTTAAAAGAGTCGAACTCTGAGTTATTGATGTATTGCTTCCCGTTATCTATTCATCAGTTAGCTGCAAGCCGTTATTGTTTATTTTGAATTTTCACAGATTGCCATAAAATCAATTTTGACAGTAACAGTACACTTAACTCATTCTCCTCCATAAATGAAAAACATAAATTGTAATCCACTCCAAATCTCAAATAAAAACATCTATAAACAAAATACACAAACCTGTATTCCAAGAAATAAAAAGTATTTGAAAGATATTGTATAACAGGGTGATATTCAACATTTTTTTGACTCAACAAGCAGATATCACCAACCTTAAGACGCCCAGTTCTACCTTTGGATGGACCGTTTTTCCATACAACATCGAAACTATATATACACTGATTTTCCTTCTTGTCCTGAACCTCGCGAACCTGCAATGAGATCATATGTCTTGTCACTAGTAAATTCATATGTCAAAGAATTTTAAAACAAAATAATAAAATATAGAAAACTATTGTAAGCTCAAACACAAGGCAAGTTCTCCAGGCTTTTGACAGTGGATGCAACTGTATACCTTCTATAACCTCTGTCACTAAAAATATCTGTGGTTCATTACATTAACCTAAAATGCCTTCTCACTATCATTGCGACATCTATTGTTACAGCCTTAGATCCTGCTAAAGCATTTGGTATACTGCATCGAAATATCTGAAAGATTCTTTCCGCTTTGAGTTGTAAGCAGCACAGATGACCATTCTCTCCTTGTGTCGTAATCTTTTACATTCTTTCAAATTCACAAATTCCTAATCTTTACTCTTTAATATTCAGAAATTTATATGATCAACATTTCTTTTGATGATGATGCTGGTTACAGAGACTTAATAAGACCAATCTTGATAATGATTATAATAAGGTTTTTAAAGTTTATTAAGAAGCATTTTGGTTTAAATGATTAGAAAAAAATATTTCCTTTAAGAAAAAAATTATGTCTCAAAAGATTTAAGCAAACCAGTTATAAATCAATATATCATAATTATAATAATTAGATCAGTTTTGTTACAAATATTTTTTAATTGGTCTTTAATGTGTAATCCATACATTCCAGAGGAAACAATGTGAAGAATTGTTCAATAACTTATATTATTATGGTATTTGTGCAAGTTTGTTCTTGTTTTAACAAAGTAATTTTTTTAGTTATTTAAATAGAAAAATACTTTTTAGAATTTTAAATTAGCTTTAATTACTTTTCAAATTCATATCATTTCACTATAACTTCTTAAATTTACTTATAATAATATTTCATTTTATCTCAATTTTGCAAAGTGATATCTTCTCCTACTTCCCAATGATTTATCTCACCTTAACTTCTTAAATCTACATCTAATAATACTTTACTATTATCACAATTTTGCAAAGTGATATAAAGAGATTATCTCACCCTAACTTCTTAAATCTAGGTGTAATAAGATTTTAAGAGTAGCACAATTTTGGAAAGTGATATCTTTTAATGCCAACATCCCTTAAGTGATTTAATCAAATTATGACACATTTGTTACAAGCTCACCTAGATTACAATCACATGCATTATCTATTGTAGATATATATGTCACAACCTTGTTGGCTCGTTGTCCGACTCACGCGTCAAAATTGTGTGGCACATCCTGGGACACCTTGAGGCCTTGACCAACTAAAGGGTGCACTAGCAGACTAAACCCCCAACCAGCGAACCGCGAAAACTTCTTTTATTAATAAGACAAAAAATTAGATCGGTGGACTTATCAAGCCAGCAGAGCTCCCTGTGCGCCCAACTAGCTAACTACAATATTACAAAGAGTAAGATTCGTTCTGCTACCTGTCTGTCATCGCACAGCCTTAGCAAACCGCTATGCAGCTTGCCAACCTATTTCTGTCCGCCTCTTCCAAGTGTGATGCTCATTCCTTTATAGGCGTTGATATTGGGCGGGTTAAACCCAAGGTGGGCACGGCCGAGCTTATCCAGCATGTACGTTCATGCTGGATAAGCCACCTGGCGTGGATCCCTACATCTTTTAGTGACGGAATTTTTCAAAACAATCCGGCTACCGGCAGCCCAGTTCGCCTCCGTCCTGCTGCCACCGCCGTCCCCTCGCTTGCCCGCCGCCCACGATGCCCACGATGTCCAGAATTAATTTTCTACCAACCAATTCCTTTTTCAAACGTAGGCACTCCCGCTCGGCAGAGGGTAACAGACAAGTTAAAACAGCGTTGTTTTTTTTTATGGTGCAGCGGTTATGAATTTAGAAGATGACATTGCCGCTTTCACTATCATGGTAGCAAACGATCCAAGAACAGTGAACAAGCTCGTGATTTGCAAACCAGCAGACAACATAATCAGCCAGAGTGAGCTCGTCTCACTGTGGGAAAAGAAAACTGGAAGAACTTTTCAGAGAGTTTTTGTGCCAGAGGCCGAGATGGTTGTGCTCTCTCAGAGTAAGAGGACAAAATCCTTGAGATTTTTCTTATGAAAGTTGAAACACAAATTATAATTAGGTTATAATGAAAATTGTAATGTATTTGTTGCAGGTCTGCCTCATCCGGGAAATGTTCGCATTTCAATTCTGCACAACATTTTCGTTAAAGGAGATCAAACCAACTTCGAGTTGGGATATGGAGAGTTGGAGGCTTCTGCTCTTTATCTAGATTATAAGTACACCACCATGGATCAATTCCTCGATACCTGTTTTGTTTCGCCACCAGAGATAAAACTCACGCCTTTGTGATGAAATATTAGTTTGAGAGACGAGAGAAGTTTAGTGTCTTAGCTCAATAATGTTGGGGTATTTGCAATATAGAGATGTCTTCGACTGGTAGCTTTTCATAACTTAGTAACTCCTTTTGCGTTATTGCGATGGTTGATAGATAATATAGTGTTCTTCAGGATGAGAATAAGAGGTGGTTCGTCATTGTTTCAAGACGAACAAATCTGGTTGTAGTTTTGTTTCCACGTTCTTTCAAAAGCATGGAAACATATACCAGACATTTTGTAGTCATTAGTTCTAGTAGGTATTACTGTAATCTTTCAAAAGCATCAACTAATTTTGATTTTAATTAATTTATTTTTAATTTAAATAACTTTATAAAATGTATATATTAAATTAAATATAGTATAAATTAGCTACAACCATATGATTAATATGTGTGGAATAAGCATAAATGATATATATTTGAATTATTAATAGTTATCTAATAATTAATCTAGAATGAGCTGATTGATATTATGGAGTAGTTCAATTCATAATCAACAATTTCAAAAAAATAAAAAAAAACTTAGTTTTAGTTAGCATGTGATAAATACAATTCGTGATCTTCGGAAAATTTAAATTTCAACTTCAACCATGACTTTACTATTTGATTATTAAATACAACTATTAGCTTAAATCCATTAGCTTAACTTCAACTTCAATCATGACTTGTACTTGAATTGCAATTGCCTATATATTAATTTTTAAATTAACTATTAGATACAACTATTAGCTTAACTCCAAAGATTCTACAATTATTAGCTTAACTTTAACTCTAATCACCGTTATAATCCATTGATGATACAATATTTAACTTAACTTCATGGTCAATCATCACTTTACTATTAGATTATTAAATACAACTATTAGCTTAAAAAAATAGCACTGCCACTACTAAAAATAAATATGCACTTCCTCTTTACTCTATTTAATATTAAGGATCGTTAGTATTGAAATTTCACAGGTAAGATAATTATGAATTAATTATATATATTTAACTTATTAAATATAGTTTATATAACAAGTTTTATTAAATAAAATAAAATATAATTTATAAAACAAGTCTTATTAAATAAAATAATTATTGATCAGATATATTTAAATTTTTAACTTAACTTATCATCAATCACTTACATTCATCATTACAAGTTCAAATAAAAACTTTTCACTAAGAAAAATAATTATAACAAAATATATTTAAAATTTTAACTTTGACTTGCTATCATTAACTGGCATTCATAAGTTTAAATAAAAACTTCACTCAACAAAATAAATGTTGACCAATATATTCTAAATGTAAACGCTCAACAAAATAAATGTAGAGGAATATGATATAAATGTAAATACTTTAACAAGCTTTATAAATGTAACTGCCTTATGGCAATGCATCCGGTGAGATTACTCCATTTATGTACAGTGCACTATCATAAAGAATCTCATAGCTATCCCGATTCCCGAACGTTTGTTGGATTTCTAACCCTACCATCGGGATTTAAAATATCCGTAGCCATTAAAGATATTGGATAGTTTACTGGATAGTTCCAAATTAATGGTACCATTTACAGTATGGCAGTGCCATAATAATTGTATCATTAATAGTATTCATGATCACAATAATTATATTACTATTAGTTAGATGCCTAACCTATCATCGAGATTTAAAATATCCATAGCCATTAAGGATATTGGATAGCTGACTAGATGTTCCAAATTAGTGGTACCATTTACACTATGGCAGTAAAATAATAATGGTATCATTAATAATGTGGTAGTACAATAATAGTATTACCATTAATTTATGGCAGTACCATTAATAATGTTGTAATGTGATGGTATCATTATAATGTGGTAGTATAATGATAATATTACCAATTTACCATTAAAATCAGGTAGTGCCATTAATAATGTTGTAATGTGATAGTATCATTATTAATGTGGTGGTACAATAATATTATTAGCATTAAGCATTAAAGTTAAGTGGAATTATTAATAATATATGTGTTCTAATAATAAAATATGAGTGATATATAATGTGGTGGTACAGCATTATTATTATCATTATTAATGTGGTGGTACAGCATGAGTGGGCCTAATGGTTAAAAGCATGTGTTTCTTCTTAAGAGGTCACGGGTTCAAATCCAGAGGGGGGTAGTGTATGTACACCTCTGTAGACTTTAGCAGTTAAATCCCTGCGCATAGGGGGTCCCTTGTCCCACAAACAAGGGGGTCTCATACACTAATTTGGTGTCTCGCTTGGCGGTGACCTTAAAAATAGATTATTATTATTATTATTATTATTAATTATAATTAAAATTAAATATATTTACAAGTAATAATTTAATAATTTGTAATTGAAAAATTAATGTATTTTAAGTATTATATAGAATGTATTTCCTAAAAAAGTTAATGCACTTCTTAAAACACCATGGGTGGAAAGGATTTGTCATCATTGTGAGAATATGAAGATTGAGGATGAAAATCACTTCTTCTTAGAGTGCCCTATGTACACCCACATTAGATCTTAGTTTCATAATCTTTGTTGCAATAGCGAGCTTCTTAGCATTTTAACTTGACAAAACTATAGTGAGCTAGGGATGCTTCTGTCCAAGCTCTTTGAGCATAGAAATACAATTTTTAAACGAATTAAATAATCTGTTTCTTTAGGTGCGATAGACCAAAGTTTTGACTCTGTGGACGTTAACCACCATCATCATCATAAAATTAGATATATTTAATTTTTTTTATATTTATAAACTAATATAATTAATTTTTAATTATGTGGATAGGCGTATATGTTTTAGAATTTTTACCATCTATGTTTTTTCATCGACGGGCAGGAATGAGACAAGTGTATTGTCTAGATTGATTCTATAGACGTCGTCCAAAATTAAACGAGAACGAGACAAGTGTACTGTCTAGATTGATTCTATGGCCGTCGTCCAAAATTAACAATTAATAATTTCAAAAAAAAAATTAATTAATTAATTAACATGTGATAAGTACGCTTAGTGATACTTGTGAAAATTAAAACCAACATAGATCCATCTAAAAGGAGATCTACCAAGCACCTAGAGGGATTAGCTGTAAACCATTTTTAAGAGTGGAAATGTTGAGGAAATGTGTAATCCAATGTTTATGGTTTTAATTTATCTAATTTTTGTTGTTTTATATATATGCAATTCTAAATATTTTAATTTTAATTTAAGCCAACGTGTTATTTTTAATAATATTTTCTTATTTTTTATAAAGGACACATGTCAACTCTAAGATAAGCATTGGAGGAGTTACACATCTCTCCCCTGTTGGGTTGTACAATGCACATTTTCCCTACAAAATTCTCTTAAGTTGTAAACCCTTTTTGAGAGTGGAAATGTTGAGGAAATGTGTAATACAATGTTTATGGTTTAGTTTATCTAATTTATATTGTTTTATATAAATGCAATTCTAAATATTTTAAATTTAATTTAAGCCAACATGTTATTTTTTATATAGGACACGTCCCCTAATGGGTTGTAGAATACACCTCTTAGGTGCATTTAATATTCTCTTAACTCTATCCATTATTAGATACAACTATTAGCTTAATTCCAATGATTCTATAACTATTAGCTTAACTCCAATGATTCTACAACTATTAGGAGTCTAGCTAATGTGGAGTCATGTAAGAATCGAACTCGTAGCTAATATATAGTAGTCATGTAAGAGTTGAACTCGTAGCTAATACATAGTTCGTATGTTTATTAAATAATGTGTCAATTACTTCTATCTAATAGTTAAGCTAATATAACAACCACTTAATTTATGGTTGTTAAGCTCATAGTTGAAGTTAGGCTCATAGTTGTATCATCATTGGAGTTAAGCTAATAGTTAATTTAAAAGTAGCTAATAGTTAATTTAAAAGTTAATATAAATCTATTGTAATTATGAATATAACAACTCCTAGTTAGTTAGTCTCTTAAACTCCAAATGGAGTTAGGTATGCACATTAACTCTACTCCCAACTACCAGATGGAGTTCAACTGTCACATAAGCTACACATTATCTAATTGATTGTTCTCAGTGCATGGTTTCACTGCAATCAAGGCCTACTTCTCATGCTAAGAGATGGAGTTCATCTAAATAAAATTTAATAGTTGTATCACTATTGGAATGATCTAATAATTATCCAATATAATGCGATTATAGTTGAAGTTAAGCTAATAGTTGTAGAAGATCATTGGACTTAACTTAATAGTTGTATCTAATTATTAATCTAATATTTATCAAATATAACATGCTAATAGTTGTAAAAGAGTATTGGACTTAAGTTAAAAGTTGTATCTAATTATTATTCTAATATTTATCAAATATAACATTGATTAGAGTTGATGCTAAACTGATAATTGTATAATCATTGGAGTTAAGCTAATAGTTATATATAATAATTAATTTAAAAGTTAATATATATGCAATTGAAATTCAAGTAAAAGTCATGATTGGACTTGAAGTTAAGCTCATAGTTAACTATTGTACTTATGAGATGTTAACTAAGCTATTTATTTCCAAAGAGAGTTCAATTTACCTAACTCATTGTTCTTCGTGCATGGTTTTCTCGCAATAAAAGTCAATTTCTCATGCTAAGAGATGGACTTCATCTAAATTTAATTTAATAGTTGTATCACTGTTAGAATAATCTAGTCTATCTAATAGTTATCCAATATAACTACAATTAGAGTTGAACTTAAGTTAATAGTTGTAAAATCATTTGAGTTAAACTAATAGTTGTATCTAATAGTTAATCTAATATTTATCCGGTGATTAGAGTTAAAGTTAAGCTAATATTTGTAGAATCTTTGGAGTTAAGCTAATAGTTAATTTAAAAGTTAATATATGAGCAATTACATGATTGAAGTTGAAGTTAAAAGCAAATAGTTGTATCATCAATGTATTTAAGCTAATAGTTGTATCTAATAATAAAGTCATGATTGACCATGAAGTTAAGTTAAATATTGTATCATCAATGGATTATAACGGTGATTAGAGTTAAACTTAAGCTAATAATTGTAGAATCTTTGGAGTTAAGCTAATAGTTGTATCTAATAGTTAATTTAAAAATTAATATATCGGCAATTGCAATTCAAGTACAAGTCATGATTGAAGTTGAAGTTAAGCTAATGGATTTAAGCTAATAGTTGTATCTAATAATCAAATAGTAAAGTCATGATTGAAGTTGAAATTTAAATTTTCCAAATATCATAAATTGTATTTATCACATGCTAACTAAAACTAAGTTGTTTTTTATTTTTTTGAAATTGTTGATTATATGGTTGTAGCTAATTTATACTATATTTAATTTAATATATACATTTTATAAAGTTATTTAAATTAAAAATAAATTAATTAAAATCAAAATTAGTTGATGCTTTTGAAAGATTACAGTTATACCTACGAAAACTAATGACTACAAAATGTCTCGTATATGTTTCCATGCTTTTGAAAAAACGTGGAAACAAAACTACAACCAGATTTGTTCGTCTTGAAACAATGACGAACCACGTCTTATTCTCATCTCGAAGAACACTATATTATCTATCAACCATCGCAATAACGCAAAAGGAGTTACTAAGTTATGAAAATCTACCAGTCGAAGACATCTCTATATTGCAAATGCCCCAACATTATTGAGCTAAGACGCTAAACATACCTTGTCTCTCAAACTAATATTTCATCACAAAGGTGTGAGTTTTATCTCTGGTGGCTAAACAAAACAGGTATTGAGGAATTGATCCATGGTGGTGTACTTATAATCTGGATAAAGAGCAGAAGCCTCCAACTCTCCATATCCCAACTCGAAGTTGGTTTGATCTCCTTTAACGAAAATGTTGTGTAGAATTGAAATGCGAACATTTTCCGGATGAGGCAGACCTGCAAAAAATACATTACAATTTCCATTATAACCTAATTATAATTTGTGTTTCAACTTTCATAAGAAAAATCTCAAGGATTTTGTCCTCTTACTCTGAGAGAGCACAACCATCTCGGCCTCTGGCACAAAAACTCTCTGAAAAGTTCTTCCAGTTTTCTTTTCCCACAATGAGACGAGCTCACTCTGGCTGATTATGTTGTCCACTGGTTTGCAAATCACGAGCTTGTTCATTGTTCTTGGATCATTTGCTACCATGATAGTGAAAGCGGCAATGTCATCTTCTAAATTCATAACAGCTGCACCATAAATAAAACAACGCTGTTTTAACTTGTCTGTTACCCTCTGCCGAGCGGGAGTGCCTACGTTTGAAAAAGGAATTGGTCGGTAGAAAATTAATTCTGGACATCGTGGGCGGCGGGCAAGCAAGGGGACGACGATGGTAGCAGGACGGAGAGGAACAGGGCTGCCGGTAGCCGGATTGTTTTGAAAAATTCCATCACTAAACGATGTAGGGACCCATGCCAGGTGGCTTATCCAGCATGAACAAACATGCTGGATAAGCCCGGCCGGTGGGCACACCCTTGCTTGGCACCCACGGTGAATCGGTCCACTGTACGCTTCAATCCAAGCGCTCGTTCGTGTACATATTGGTGTGTCACACAAGAGATCGATGCCCTCACCAACATGGCACATGTCGTCACTTGAACTCCCACCGCACCCACTCTCGCGTGGGTCAAGCATACAACATGTTCATTACCCTTTTTTGTGTCCACACGCTGCTAGCCAAGTCACCACCTTGTTGCGGTCCTCCAGTGTGGGTTGCAAGGGTGTGTTGAAGAACTTCTCAAGCACCCGCGACCATTGGTTCAAGAATTTGGATCACCTTTCTAGCGCGTCCTCGGGCATCTATAATGTCTTAGGTGTTGCGTGCGGTAGGTTCATAACATCCTCCCCCACAGGAAAGGTCGCCGTCCCAGCGACGCTTCTTATTCTACAAGTTCCATCTAAGTGAGAACCCATGCTCCTATTAAAATTTCTTGATTATATCTTCTACTTTCCACAAGGTATTCTTCGATTCCCAACTATTTTCCTCAACCTGAAATCCCTTCCACTTGACAAAATACTACAACCCTGAGTCATTTCCACATTTGTTGAACCGGTGCCGCAAAATTGCTTTTACTTCGTGATCCGGTCTGTCAATTATCATAGTAGGAGAAAGGAGAACATGTGGGAACTTTCCTTTTCAGCTCATCTTTATCAGCTCAGCTTCTTCGAAGCTGACTGAAATGGAAGACTTTGTGGTGCACCCATAGGTGTTTCGGGAGCCTCAGCTTGTAAACGACCTTTCCCACCCTCTCAACAATCTCGAACAAGTAGTCATACTTCCGCACCAAAGAGCTTGTCAAACCTTTTGGAGGAACAAACTGCTCACACCCAAGTTTGGAAGGATGATCTCTACAACTTGGAATTCTTCATCCGTACGCTTCTTATACGTCCTCCTCTTCATATGTTTGGATGCACTCTCGAAGTGCGCCTTAGCCAATTTCGACTTTTCTTCCCACTCCTTCGTGAACTCCATCGCAGCTGGGTTTGATCCTATATCTCTTGTAGCAATGACCTGCAGTGTCAACGGTTTCTATCCGGTTCCCAACTCAAACGGACTGCACCTGATCGTTGAACTCATGTGCATGTTATAACTGAACTGTGTTGCGTCCAATCGTTATGGTCAGTTCTTTTGATCAACATGACGAAGTGCCTAAAGTAAATATCTAGGCATGATTTAACTATCTCCGTCTGTTCTTTTGTCTCTGGATGGAAGACCAAACTCGTGAGCAACTGGCCCCGATTAACTTGAATAATGCTGGCTAAAGTTTTCGATGAAACTAATGTCATAAAAAGTTACTACCACCACAAATATTCCGTTGTACCCCTGTGTGACTAGTAGTTGTGAGATGAAGTCCGTGGAGACGCTCACCCATGGCCTCTCCAAAACTCGTAGCGATTGTGCCTTCTTCTTCGTACTTAACTTATCCTGCTGGAAAATGTGTGCCTTCTTCTTCGTACTTAACTTATCTTGCTGGAAAATGAGGCAAGTGTGAATGTACTCTTCCACATCCCATCGTAGGTTCTCCCAAAATAATCTCTTCTCAGCAAAGGCGCACCTCCTATGTTTCACCCGGTTTCCTGCCCTTGCTGATTCATGACACTCTCGAAACATGTCCTTTCGAAGACTAGCTTCCTTCGGTATGTGAAACAATTCCCCAACAAGTTCTCCTGAATCCTTTGTTGCAAGTTGGACACTACTTGAGTAGTCAGGCCGCCAGGAAACCCCTCCAAAGCCGTGAGTTGAGCTTTTATGGTATGTGTATGTAGTAGTGTTCATCCTGTAGTGTCTGTACTCCAAGACCATGTTGAACTTAGATAAGAAGTCTTATCATCTAGCTTGCATTTGCGAGATTTTTGGTTGCTTGGCGAAGTAGCTAGTAGCCACGTTGTTTTCTTTCACAATGAATGATTTACCAAACAAGTAATGTCTCCAAAGTCTCAAGCAATTCACCACCACTGTCATTTCATTCTCATGAACCGAGTGCCTCCGTTCGCGATTTTGAAGCTTCCGACTCTTGTACGCCATCGGGTGATCTTCCTCCATAAAAAATCCTCTCATGGCAAATTCAGACGCATCTATTTATACTTCGAATTCCTTTTCAAATTCAGGAAACCACAGCATTGGAGAGGTTGCAAGTCTGCATTTAAGCTCATCAAATGATGCTTGACATTTTTCAAACCACTTCGATGTCTTGTTCTTTTTCAACAACTCTATAAGAGGCACTGTCACTTTGGAGTAACTCTTTGCAAACATGCGTTAGTAGTACACCAAGCCAAATAAGTTGCACCATTTTTGTATTGTCCAAGGTTCCTCCCAATATTGGATATAAGAAACCTCTATCTCATCCATGCAAACCTTTCCTTGTCCAATCATATGGCCCAAAAATGGAATTTCTTCCTTCCCAAACATGCACTTGGATTCCTTCAAGTATAGCATGTTCTCCAGTAAAGCTTCAAACACATTTTTAAAAGGTTTCTTATGTTCTTCCATCGTTTCATTTTAGAGAACAATGTCATCTAGATATACTACAACTGACTTGCCAAAAAACGGTCAAAACAGATCATTCACCAATGTACATAATGTTGCAGGGGCATTGCACAACCAAAATGACATAAAAATAAACTCAAAACTCCCATACTATGTCACACACATCGTCTTGTACTTGTCACCTTCTACAATTATAACTTGTTAGTACCCTTTCCTCAAATCCAATTTTGAGAACACCCTCGCTTTAGCTAACTTGCCGAAACAATCTAGAGCTAATGGTATAGGTTAACGGTTCTTTATGGTTTCCTTGTTCAACATCCGGAAGTCCAAGCACATCCTCAGCTTCGTCGTGTCCTTCTTTGTTAGAAATACCACTAGAGAACCATATGGCGACCTTGAAGGCCTTATGAAAACAAAATCTATGATCTCGGTTAGCTATCATTTTATCTCCTTCGATTCTACTCCCCATAGTCTGTAAGGAGCCTTCACTATAGGTCTCGAGCCTGGCTCAAGCTCAATCCCGTGATCAACAGTTCTTCTCGGAGGCAGCAACTTAGGTAAGTTCTCGGGAATCAGGTCCACATAAGTAGCTAGTATGTCGGCGAGGATAAGAGGTTTAGGAATCCACATGCTTCCCATATCATACTCGTCCAACAAGGTCGCAAAGCACATCTATGTTCCAATGTTCCAGAGCGTCGAGCCACTTTCTTCGTGCTTAGCGCACAAAGGAACCTTTCCTATCTTCGTGCCTTGCTAGAAAAGGTATGCCACACACTTGGTTTTAATTTACTTAGAACAACCATCTCATCTGCAAACGAAAGCACCACCGCTTGATGTCTCTGTAAGAAATTATGCCCAAGGATCATCTCAAAATCGTAAAGAGGCATCACTGTGAAATCTGCCTTTCTAGTCCAACTTCGTAGCCGAACAAGCACTCATAAAGCGATGGTTGTAGGTGCTTTAGCCGAAACATTTATGCTGCAACTCTTTCTTTAGCTTCACAAAATTGTGAGAGGCGCCCGTGTCCACAAGGGCCCTCACGTTTCTCCTCTTATAATAGCATCCATGAGGCACAACACATTCACCATTTTTTCATTCTATATAGCGCCGAGGTGACGGATAAATCCTCCCATCACCTGGTGATGCTTGATTTCCTCTATCGTATCATTGACAGGCTGCGCTAGAACATACGTCCTCCTTATTAGCGCATCCGCAACAGTTTTCATCTTCTCTTCTTGACAATTCTTTGTATCCACATCGTCGTCGTTATCCACCTGCGTTGAGGCACATGTTCTCAATCGTGGGTCCACAACGACCTTCCACTTCGGGTCACAATGTGTTGTAGCGCACGCATTCCTTCATGCGTTTGCAGCGAGCTTCTTCTCCAGGTCTCTTTGTGTTGTGGCATTCTCCATCCTTAGCACATCCGTAGCTCCGTCATTTTTTGCTGAGACATGCATCCTCCTCATCCTATTCGGCGCACCCTCTCTTTGTGTTGAGGCACGCATTCTCCTTAGCACGTCTGCAACACCATCACTCGCAGGGTCGTGGGCACGGATGCTCCAAGTGCGCTCCATCACTGGAGCTTGCAATCCTATCAGAAGTGCGTCTCTCTAGTGACACAGGCCGTGAAGAACCTCAGCAAATCAATAATTTATTACGTGAATGAGTGTTACATATAAAGGAGATCAAAACCGTTATCTACAGTTAGATAATGAGATTATTAACTAGATTTTACTAACTAATAA
>LPNX010184682.1:44951-75360 GCA_001517045.1 Pseudotsuga menziesii
AGTTCATCTTTCTCAAACTCAAGAAATATAACATCTCGAGAAATAATAAACTTCATGTTATCTTCATCATACAACCTATAAGCTTTAGAAGTATTAGAATATCCCAAAAAAATACACTTTCGACTTCTTGCTCCCAATTTATGTCTTTGTTGCTCAGGAATCAAAGCATAACATGTGGAACTGAAAATTCTAAAATGCTTGACAACTGGAAGATGATCATGCCACATTTCATAAGGTGTTTTGTTTTGTAGTGCAGCAGAAGGACATCTATTCTTAATGTAGACAGCACAAAGAATTGGCTCTCCCCAAAGCATTAACTTGACATTTTTAAAAAACATCATTGATCTTACCATATTTAAGAGTGTCTAATTCATACGTTCTACCACACCATTTTGCTGTGGATTATATGGAACAGTTGTTTGATGTTTAATACCATTCTCCTGCAAATATTTTTCAAACTCTTGAGATGTATATTCACCACCGTTATCAGTTCGAAGGGTTCCAATAGTAAGTTGGGCTTCATTTTTAATCCATAAGTGAAATTTTCTGAATGTATCAAAAGCTTGAGATTTTGCTTTTAATAAATAAACCCAAGACATCCTCATAAAATCATCAATGAAAGTCATGATATATTTGTTACCATTTGCTGATGGAACGGGCATGGGCCCACATAAATCTGAGTGAACAAGACCAAGCTTTCTTGAAGCTCGAAACATAGAATCATTAAAAGGTTGTTTACTATGCTTTCCTAAGATACAAGCATCATAAGGGGAAAGTTGTCTTGGAATAGTAGGAAGCCCTTGAACTCCTTTCTGTTTCATAATCCTGAGACTGTCATAACTAATATGACTAAATCTTGCATGCCACAATAAGCTAGAAGATAAATTACTATTATGCTGAATCAAATTTGCAGAATTCTGTGAATTGGATGATGTACCATTCAACTTTAAAAGTTTGTTATCTTCCACACCGTTCATTACAACCTCATTATCATAAGCTCTTCTAATTTCAATGATACCATCAAACACATGTATCGAATGATTTTGTTGTCTAATTTGCACAAGAGATATTAGATTTCTTTTCAATTGTGGAACATAAAGCACGTCAGAAAGTATATAATCAGCAAGTCCTGATAATTTCAATCTAACAGAACCAATTCCTGAAGTTTTTAACTGAGACTTATCTGCCAAATGTACTACCCCATCAATTTGATCACTAAAAGTTTCAAAGAAATATTTTCTAAAGGTCATATGACATGTGGCTCCGGTGTCCAATAACCAAGTATCATTCCATGAAAACGAAGTACTGAAAGCTTCTTCAATTCCTAGATTACAATGTGCAACAACATAATGTGCAGATTCTGGAGGGTTACCTTTATCATTTCCTTTATCTTGTACTTGCTCTTTCTTGTTAACAATTTTATCCCAAGAAGTTCTACAATAACTGACAATATGACCAGTTTTTCCACATCTATAACATTGTTTTTCTCCTTGATTAAATATTCCCCCCCTTCCTCTGTACTGTCCTCTTTGTCCTCTACCTCGACCTCTGGTTCTATTTTCATCCTTTGCAAATTCTTCTTTTAATTTGTGTCCTTTCTGTGCAAGACACAAAGTTTCTTCATTGGGTTTAGACTCTTTCTTCCCAAATGCTTTCTCTCTTTCTGTAATTTTCTCAACAAGTGTTTCAAAGGTCATAGTTTTCATGTGGCCACTAGCTTGAAGTGATTCTAAATAATGAGTATATGTAGGATAAAGAGCTTTAATAAATGCAGTAAGTTGAATGTCAACTTTTACACCAGTTGCATCAATATCATGAAAAATGGCTCTAATTTCAGAAGCAAGTTTCATTGGATCATTATCTTTTAACTCTAAGTTAAATAACTTCATTAACAACTGTATGATTTCAAGCTCAGAATGTGAATCATACAAATCTTTTAGTTTCTTTAATGCTTCCCAAGCACTTTTGCTAGAAACTAAATGTCTACTTACTTCTTCACTTACAGAGGCAATAATCAAGGCATAAGCCTTTTTGTCCTTGCTTTTCCATAATGCTAACTCTTTAGCATTAGTAGGTGGCACTGGTGCACTTTTATCCACTTCATTTATTGTTTCTTCATCTTTCTTATCTTCTAAATTCTCATTTTCACAAATTCCATCCCACATATCATTAAAAATAAGGGTATTTTTAACTTTACCAAACCATTCCTGATAATTTTCTTTTCCAGATAAAATAACTCCAACAATTGAAATTTACTGTGTAGTAAATTTTTGTGTACAAAATACAGTATGATATATTCTTTTCCTTTTAGCCAATGATGTTCTTTAAAATCTTTTTATCTTCTAAAAAGATTTCCCGAAAGGTTTAATATTTCAATTTAAAAAAAACCTTGCACTCAAATATAAATGGCTATTTAAAACTTTTATTTTCTGGAAAGAACTCCCGAGTGATTTGATAAGTAATTTAAAGAAACCTTTGCAAGAAAATATAAATGGTGGCTCTCTTCCTTTTTCTTTTCCCTTTTTATTTAAAAAAAGAAAATAATTCTTCAAAAGAATTACCGGAACAATTTACGTGTAGTATCCTCTTAATGTGCAGTCTTTGTCTTTCTTCCACAATCCTTACTAAGCAGCTCTCCTTTCTTCCTTTCTTGGTGATAGCTCCTTTGCTGGCTCCTCCTTCACGGGCTCCTTCTTTTTCACCAATTCTTTCTCACCAATGCTTTGCTGCCTTTGCTCTGATACCACTGACACAGGCCGTGAAGAACCTCAGCAAATCAATAATTTATTACGTGAATGAGTGTTACATATAAAGGAGATCAAAACCATTATCTACAGTTAGATAACGAGATTATTAACTAGATTTTACTAACTAATAACTGAAATATTATTTACAAGTAATCCCGAAGGATTATTCAACATCTAGGACGCAGAGCGCTTTGCTAATGCTGCCAACAAAGGGTATGTTTCTCTTTTCGTCCTCGCCGCACCTGTTAAACTCTTTGGCCACCCATCTGGTAGTTGTGCTATCACACTCGTAGGTTCGTCTAGCAACTACACTGAAACTCTCTTGTGTTTTTCTACATCCTTAGCGGCTTTGGCAGCTAAATACTACCGCTTGTGGGGATTATCTTAACCGAATGCTTTGATACCATCGGTCACAGCCTTGTCGGCTTGTTTTGTGACTCGCCCGTTAAAACTGTGTAGCACAGCCCAGGAGCACTTTGAGGCTTGACCAACTCAAGGGCACGCCAAGAGACTACGCCTTCACCTGCGAAAGTGTTTTACCTTAACTATATTAAGTTTTTTCACTAACTCCTTTCCCACACACTTAGCCAAAAATTAAAATTACACAGGATCCACGAAAATAATACAGTAATAAAGGTGGGGTTTACCAACCAGCGAAACCCAAAAACTTCTTCTATTAATAAGATAGAAAATTACATCCTTGGAGCTATGTGCTTCTATCAGATGGAGATTTAAGAAAAAGACAGAACAATCAGCCTAAGAAATAAAATCTGCAAAATAAACCATTTTTATCTAAAAATATATATCATTTAATGCTTAAAATACTTACACCAATATAGGTTCATCTTAAACTAGAACTTATCAAGCAGCAATAAGGATACATTTTAAACATTCTTGCTAGGTGCTTGATAATCAAAGGTATCTATGTTTGTTTCTACATTTTATTTTATGACCAAAATAGATTTCTTGAATAATTTATATTTAGCTTTAATTTTATATTTTATAAACCACAATGATTTTTAATAGCTTTTTTATTTTGTAAGATAACATGAATTTTTTAATTTATTTTTTTAATTTTTATATTATAACTCTACTTTATGTGACACCATCTCCATACTAGACTACAGAAAGAAAAAAAATGATACTATGTATGAAAAAGAAACTATAATATATGGTATAAATATGTTTTGTCTTTATTATTAAAATGCATCTCTATGTATTAAGACTATAGTGTAGATAATTTAAACTAAATACAAGGTATTAATATAATCCTAGATAAAATTAGCATTAGTCTATTTACATTAACAAAACTATATACAAGTTTAGCATTAACCAACTATTATTATAATGTAAGCTTATAAGTTCATTGTTAAACATTACAAGGCATTGTAGTGGGATTGGAAGTACAGACTCACCGATGTCAAATATTGGATTGGATACTAAAAGAATGTAGTGAAACTATTACTCAAATTAGACATTAAAGTTAAATTTGTCGGCTTCTAATTGACAATTGTTGTTATCTATGAAAGACCTATATTTTGTTGTTATATTTTCACTCTTTATTCAACATGAGATTCATGAGTGTCCCTATACCGTGGGCTTGTTATAATTGCACTATTTATTCAAAATGGGATTTATTGTTTCCGCGATCACTTTGTTGCAGCCAAATAAAATTCGCGACCAGCATATTTATTTACAAAATGACCAAAAATGCAATTATAAAACGTCCATTAGAGACTTCATGAAATGTTCATTACTATGCCAAAAGTGTCTACCTCTAGAGCAATTACTTCAAAGCAATCTAAATGCAAATTTTTAATTTTTTAATTAGGGAAAGAGTAATTACTTCAAAGCAATCTAAATGCAAATTTTGGGGAATCAATAACCTTAGAAGGGATGGTACTCGCCAGGGATCCATTCCCGTTACTACTATACTCGGAGGTGCCCCACAATCGTTTGGCTGCTTGCATGGCACACGGGTAAGGCTGGGTGTGGATTGAACTTGTAACCTCTTCTTAACAACTTATTTCGGATAAATCGAACAACCAACACACCACACGCGTATGAGATTTTTTCTTTTAGGAGTACATGGATGTGGAATTTGACCCACTTATGTGTTTGCAGGTCACAAAATCATTTAATATTTAATATAATCTCTCTGGGTGGATTCACAGGTTTGACCATTACCTCAAAGTGTCTCCATGGCTCGAGGTTAGGCCAAATACTATTTAATAAAAATGATATGCAAAATTGAAAAACAAATTGTTACCCCTTTCTTTAAGCACCGTTACTTAACTGAAGTTTAAATATTAATCAAGATATGACTACCATGAAATGAATCCATGGTGTACACTTGTTACAATTGGGTTAATGTGGTTGATTGGCTCAAAGAAGTCTAAAATCTCATACTAGGACAACCAATAAAGTTGGAAGTATGCTAAATGTTAGAGGTTTTAAACATTTTCGTGTTTCATAATAAGGTAGAAATTTTAGATTAATTCTTGAAAAATAATATGATAGTAGTTAAACTTGCATAATCTTGGTGACCAGAATGCCCATAAACAACCTATCATTTTTTAAAAGACTTAAAAAAAAATTTAAGCATCCAAACAAAACTCATTTAAATCGTAATAAAGATATATTTAAGCATTACAAGATAATAAAGATACATTTAAGCATAACAAGATACTTCGACCATAATATAATTTCTAGTTGTATACTTGTTAAACTCTGGTTATAAATTCTAGTTGTATACTTGTTAAACTCGGGTTAATAGGTTATACACTTGTTAAGCTTGGGTTAATTTTGTTAATCCACTTAATAAAGACCCAAATATAAGATATTAACACCTATTTACTCAAATATCTAAGCAACAATTAACATACTTATTTAATTTAATACATTTTTTATTATATCCCATTAATAATTTTAAATTTGTTTATCTTTACCTTTTTATAATTTACAATGTTTTCTTACTCTAAAGACCATTCTACAACCTACTAGGGATAGATGTGGAACTCTTTTCCCACTCATTTATTCTAGAACTTAAATTAAATTTAAATTCAGAATTGCATATATATAAAACCACAAAAATTAGATAAACTACTAAACCTGGATTTATCAAGCACCCCGAGAGGAATCCAATTTCTTGAGGTGTACATTTTTTACCGCTTGCATCCCTCTCCTCTCTCCTTAATTGATAGATCTGGATTTAAAATTGATCTATGCTAGTTTAATTTTTTATTTAATTTGATGATCTGTAATTTATATTTTTCATTTTTATTTATATCAGTTAGCATAACCTGACTAACCTGATAGGATCTCCCCCATAGTAAACTTAAGAGCACCTAGCTTCTTTTGATGCAAATATCATAAACATTGGGTTACACATTAAAATTAAAAAACCTCTTTCACAACTGCACCAAAATATTTAAGCTCTTTTGCTTTCTGCAAGCGATGAGCAGCACATACGACCATTCCCTCTTTCATTGTGTGGCACTGCCAATCTTGTAGTTGATTGGAGATGCGTCGCAATCACTTGATCGCGTCCTCTACTTTGCTATTCTTTTGCAAATCCACCACTTCAAAAATTAGATGATTATTAAATAAATACTTATGTTTAGTGATAAATGTTAGAATTATTATTAAACTTTTATTAGTGATTATTAAGTTGTTTGGTTAAGGTGGATTTTTAAAGATGTTGGATCAAAACAAGAAGTATCAACAGAAATCCATTGTGATAATAAGAGTACAATTAAAATGGCATATAATATGGGTTTATTATGTAAGCTCAAAGCATATAAAGCTATAACACCACTTTGTGATTGAGAGATTGATTTTATTTAATGTAATATAAGTGAAAATGCGATTGATATCTTTATTAAGCTCATTAGAAGAATTCAATTTGAATCTTGTAGAAAGAAATTAGGTAATATTGAAAAATTGTCTAAATAATAAGCTTTGTTGTATAGATTGGATTATTGTGAATTTACCTTAAAAAGTAGCTTGAGATCCAATGTAATAAGATATAAGTCTTGCTTTGTTGAGAATAATCTCTAGTATCTATGTAAGTATCTTTGATGAAAATAGACAAGCTTTGGTGTTCCAACCATCTAAAAATGCTCAAGTCGCGGGAAAAGTTGGGGTTTCCAGTGGGCAAGTAGAAGAAAAAATGGCTAAGTCGTGGGGAAGGTAAGGGTTTCCGCGAGCAAGAAAAAAAAACAGGTAAGTCGCAGGGAAGAAGAAAAAAAAGACCAAATAACGTGAGACTTTGTCATGTGGTCCATCTCTTAATCTTTACATTATGTTAAGTATAAATTATGAAATGACAGATTTTAGATTTAATATTTAGTGTAAGTTTGTTTCATAGTCTTTTTGCATTGCTTTCATAGAGAAACATTTTGGTCTTATAAGAAGTACAACTTTTGTATTACTAATATGCATGACAATGCATATATATTTTGGAGAGAAGGAAAAGAGAATTAATTTGAGAGTGGGAATCTTGCTAATGTACTTACCTTGGTTTAATGCTTGGTTCACGGGTCTGTATTTTTCCTTTTTTCTTTTAATTCTTGGATATCACATATGAGTTTGTGATAGACTCCTTCACCCTCCTATATCATAATATTTGGACTATCTCATATTCATGCTATAATGTTATTTTAAATTGTTTTTCTCTTACATTTTGTTAATTATTTTTAATATATTTTACATTTTGTTAATTATTTTTAATATATGTATTAGGTTTCACCAACTTATATTTTTAATTATGGTTCTCATATTTTACCATGATAATGAAAATTAACAATAATATTTTTTATTTTTCAATAAAATTTTTTATTATTATTATTGTATTTATTATATAATTTTAATTAAATGGCATAGTTAATGGTTATACAAATAATTAAATAAAAAATTACTTTCTTAACCTTTGATGGATGTCACAATACAACAAAACCATTCCAAACACAAGTAAACATAATCATTACAAATCCTTACAATAAATCTCATGACGCAATAAAAGACATTGAGGAACATAATGATAATACACTATAACCGTGGAGAAATGTTGCAACCTAACATAACCCTTGATGATCATCCTAGTCTAGCATAACTCTTGATCTATATCACAATGGAACAAAACCATTTCGAGCATAAACTAGACCCAACCCTTTCAAAATCTTGGAATGAATCTCATAATGCAACAATTTCAATTAAGGACCATAATCCTAATGCAACATGACTATGGAGAAATGTTGCAATCAAACTTAACACTCGATGAATGTCTTAATCCAACATAGCACATGATAAATGTACCAATGCGAAAAATATTAACTAATGTATCAAATATAACTAAATCCCTCAGAAACATTCTAAATATCAATGGGAAAATTGATCTCACAACAATGCAACAATGTCACAATGCAGCATAACCCTTAACAATTCGTGAGCTATGACAATCCAATAAAACCTTTGAGGGTTATGTTTCACTATTACAATACAACATAACCCTTAAAAAAAATCTTGCCAAGATTTTTGTGTAACACCCCCTGAATTAAAAAATATTATTAATTCTGTTGGAAAATACTTTGTTGATTATTTTATTATTTTTATTATTTCTGATAGAAAAGTCAAAAAATAAAACATTTTGTAATAAAAAAAATATTTATTTAATAAAATATGTTGAATGGGGACAAAAGTGGATATAGCTGTCGAAGAGTGTTTGCTGACCCACAAGAGGAAAAAACCTTTGAGAGAGAACTCAAGATGCAGGAGCCATCATCCCCAAAAATTAGGTCATAACTCCTAGTTGAGTGCTAAAGAGCAGGAGGCTCATAAATGACCAAGTCCCAGAAAAAATACTATAAATTAGTATGTACATGAGCAGCAGGAGGCTAGGATTGGACAGGGATTAACATCTGTGAAATACAAGACATGACGCAAAGAAATATTTTCTCTTATGGTTCAGCAAACAAGCTCGGAGTTCCAAAGCACGTAGCTTGGCTTCTCTGGGAGTTGGTTCAAAGGAAAAAAATCTCCAATTGTGTTTTCCGAGCAGTTGTGCCAGGTTTATACTTTCTATTTTTAATTGATGTAGAATATGATTAACTCCTAGATATGCAGTAGGTTTATATAAATTCTAAATTGTTTTCAATTAGTTTATTGTTGTTATACTTGTATCATGTACCTGATGGAATGAAATCATGTATTTCCAATCTTTACTGTATAATCCTATATTCCACTGCAAATTTCCTATATGCATTGTTTTCCTAAATATTTCCTTAATCTGCAATTTCGAAATTAAAGTGTAGAGTGAATCTATGATTTCTAGTTATAGTACATATCTGCATTTTTCAAGTAAGCAAATGAAATCCTTGTACATAGTATTCATCCAAATATTCTAAACAAGTTTACAGGAACATATTTTAATCTGCTATTATTCATGAAATTCTATCACTTTTCTGTCAAAGAATATCTCTGACATGTATTTTTCTTGAAATATTCTACAAAAATTGCTCCATCTGATTTCTTTTACTTCATCCTTTTTGGTATTCTTTAGGTCTCTCCACCATCTAGCTCCTTTTCCATTTAAATTGCAAATGGTCAGTAGGGCTTTCATCTCACTTGAGTAGTTGTGTACTTGAAAGTATTTTCTTATACCCACGAGCCATTCTTCAACATTCTCCCTTGTATTCATCTCTCCTTCATAGGCTGGGGCTTTTATCTTTCGAAATTCTCCTTGAAGATTGTAATCATTTTTTTCCTCTTATTGTAAGGAGAGAGGGAACCTTCACTAGAAAAACTGTGATATTCTTTTTCTGGAAGATCAAGTGTGTGTTCTTCTTTTTCCTCTTCCTTTGGAATGTTGGTGCTTCTTTTATAATGATACTCTTCCTTGGATTTATTGGTTGAATGGGTAGGCTGTCCATGAGGGCTTACTACCGTCATGTTCTGAAGTAAAGCTTCATTTATTGCTTTCTGCTCTTTTCTCTCATTCATGTTATCATCTTTGAAGATTTGTATGTCTCCTTGTAGACTCTGTATGGTTTTCATTAGGTCAGAATTTAATTCCACCACCAGTTCTTGTTATCGTGTTGGGGAATTCAAATTTCCTTTTTGGTGGTGTCCTCTTATGTATTCATGATTTGGACTGTTCCTTAAACTTGCAATTTAATATTTTTAATAACAAATATTTTTTTGTTAGTTCACAAAATTACAAATTCAGTTTTGAAATGTTTATTTCTGCCACGGATGATCAGTAGCGCCCATTAGGTCTCTTAGTGTTTGAATCTGGACTTTGATACCAGTTGTAATGTCCCTAAAATCCATAAATAAATTTTTTTCGTAGGGATAATAATACAACGAAGATATTAAGGAACATCTTTTCTTTACTCTGGAATTATAAACTCGAATAAGAACTATGCCTAAGTTTTGGTTTTGTTTTCCTTTTATGTGATCCATATGTGACGATGATGTTTAAATGTCATTATTCTATATTCTAGTGTACTTTGTAGTTATGTACATGTTATCTGGTTTATTGATGCTCTGATATTATTTCGTCCATGTTTGATTTCATATTATGTTATCTAGTTCTTATTTTTATAAATGATGAGGCTAACTTACCTCTATATTTAAAGGGGAGGAGCGGCAGGATTTTTCCCTAATGACTCACTAGGAAAGGTAAGGAAATCCTATGATACTAGGCTTACTTAGCTCTTGCGAACTAACCTGCGATGTATCAATTCTTACCGCAAGTAACTTGTCGATAATCCTATGCAACCAGTGTGTGACGAAAAAATTCAAAGTCCTAGCTCCTAAAGTTGCAAATCCTAAGTGCTTAAGGGATTTGTCATTGTATTAAAACCCTATGCCCAAAGCATGAGCTCCAACTATAAGGGAGAGGGTTTAAGTCTCAACGGTAAATGTATTAATCTCAACAACTATGGAGTAGAGGGTTTACATTTAAATGGTAAAACATGTGAAGTTCAAAACAATAGAGTGGAGGGTTTTGATTTAAAACTTAGTGGAGGATTGTTGGCGCTTTTAATAATCCCACGTGAAGGGCAGTGTGGCTCCTCCATGATGGCCTAAGCCATAACCCTCTTCCTAGGGTTTTCGCACCCCATTTTGCATTTTTTCTTCATTTGGGGATAATGGGGGTAAGCTCCACCACTTGATTTGGACAGACTGTGTTGAGAGTTACAGTGTTGAAGCAATGGTTCTCCACAGTAATGCAATCACCCTCTATGGTTTAACTCATTCAAATTCTTGTTATGTTTTGATATTGCAATGCATACTTCTAATGGCCCTCTGTTTCATTTTGCAGGTTGGGGAGAAGCGTGCTGACATTCGAGGATGTTGGCAGAGACATAGTCGATTGCGCAATTCCAAGTAAGGCCATGTAGAAAGGGCCTTTACCCAATTGATTTCTAATTTACAAGGTTGCATGGTTTCTCTGTGTGAACTTGTGACCGGCCTCCCTATTGGGATTCACCAGGGTTTAGGGGAAAATGATATTAATACTTTAGTTTTTAGTCTATAAGTTTTGTTTAGGGGTTATCAGCACATTCGAGCGCTTTGTACCAAGACACGACTGTGTAAATTTTATAACTTTGTGTGGATAATCGAAATGGTGTTTGGTATAATTTATCTTGGATATTTGTTTATTGCGAGCACTATGGTTTGATTTTGATGGTTAATAATTTTAGCACTATGATAGTATCGTTTTGTTATTTGTTTGTCGAATATGGAATATTGTTCAAGTGTTAACCCTTGCTATGATTTATGGAAATGATTCACCATTTTAAATGGATTTTTACTCTGTCAATTTATTATATGGTTTCAGTTTGGGCATTTTACCTCTATTAAATAAATACAAGGGTAGAGCCCTAGCTTCGTACTTGATTTGGTATCATGGGGTGATTCCTTTTCTGTGGTTTATGAATTCATTGTAATGCTTTTTTAAATGCATTCTAGTTGTTGCCGACAAAAACCTTACCTTTTTTTATACATTTTGATATATTGCTTTGTTTGGGATAATAATGCTATAGTCATTTTGGTTTTACTACTTCTATGATTGGTTAATGGCAACTGTAATGGCATGACCCAAGATTTCCTATATAGTGCAGCCTGTGTGTCTGTTGAGTTTATATTTTATATTATGTATGGACAAATATAATGGTGACTTTTTACGGATTCGATAAGTGGTTTCTATAGTGGGTGTATTATTTTATGTTTTTATTTGTATAACTTTGTTAATAATCCCAACCGGAGCTCATGAGAGTCGATATGTAGTTCTACGTTTCTTTATTGTCTCTGGTAAATAACTCCAATGCTCCGAACCAGAGCTCAAGGGTTTCGACCTTGGGATCCATATCTTAGGAGGTTCGATCTTGGGTTAGATAGATGATATATAGTTTATGTTGTTTATTCATTTAATATTTGTTTACGCTCTTAGTTAGAGCATATGAAATTCGATCTGGGGTTTCAATATTTGAATTATGGTTTTGTTTATAATGTAATTATTATACTGTTTGCATAGATAGTTTAAGTTGGAAATCGTGGATGCATCCTGGCCAATCCTTAACAGGATTCGATGCTGGGTGAATGTATAAAGTATAAGTTCTTCACTATGTTTATGTTTTTGGATTTAATGTTGTAAACGACTTCCTCTCGAATCGTTGATAGGCTCTTGACCTTTGTATGAGGAATTATGAGGATTTTGTTGGTGATTATGTTGTTATTATGGTAGCGTAAATAGATGATATGTATTTGTATGTTTCGTTTGCTGGAAAATGTAATATGCCAACGCTACATTAGTTTAGTTGTTTAAGTTGTTTAAGGAATTCGATCCATGGTTTATGTTTATGAATATTTATTTCGTTTGTTTAATATTTAGTTTATTTTAATTTAGTCTTAGACCTTTACAAATTCTCTGTAATTTATACCTTTAAGGGTTTTATCTTTTTTTTTACTTTGTTTTTAAAATGAGACCTCTTATGTGATGTAGGGTTTAGTTTCAGTATGTGTGATAGAGGTCTGGCTGTTAAATTCATTTAGAAAATGAAGGGTTGAATCTAGACTAAAACTTAACATATATCATAAAATTTTGAAACTAGTTATAATAGAACTCTAATAGGAATTTAACCCTAGAATCTACTTCAGAATTTAATGACAGAGATTCTCATTAATCTAATAAAAAAACCTGAAGCATTTATTCAAATTGGTGGAGAGTAAAAAATACATATCTTAATACAAAGCATAATGACTATAACTACAACCTGTAAACATAATTAAAACAAATTGGAATTGTAGAAACCTCTTACCTGCAACTATGCAGCTTGTTAATGGCTAAAAGACCGTGCACACTTAAACACCCAGAATTAATAAAACACTAGCTATCTATGACCTTAGGAATGATAACCAGATAACTTTGGAACTACCAGGTTTCTCCCAACCATGACCCGAAACCATTCCTGGTTCTAATCCGGATCCCCCCGAGCTGGATCCAACATGTAAGCGATCTAGAACTCCCAAAGGTGGGTTTCTTCCATTTGGATAATCATGCGTTGTATAAGAATGCTTATTTTTCAGAAAAATATCTCCAAAAACTATTCAGGAATAAATGATTAGATTCCCCAGCCCTCTCTTGGCTTGGCTCTTTATAGAAATTCTTTTAGGAAAGGGAAGTTTGTTTAAACTTCAGTTAAATCAAGAATTCATTACTTTCTTGAAAATGATCTTTAATTCATTTATATGGAATAAATAGGCATTTTGTTTAACAAGGAACTTTTTGCTGGTTCCTAATTTGAACTTTAGAATAGAATATTTATTTAATTTTTTTAGTTTATAATAAATACATAGACTCTTACTTATTATTTTACTTACCTTTAGTTCCTTATATATATATATTCTTTTATTCATAATATATAAACTTTACATATTATTCTTAATATTTATTCATGCATCATATTTCATAGTTTATTTATTTTGATGCTTCCCTTAGTTTATATTAATTCTTTTATCAAGGCGTCAGGTAAGGTTTGGTCGTTCAACTAGATTAGGAATCTCTAGATGTTCCTAGCATGTTGGATTACCTCGTATATTGTGGTACTTCTTCTAGTCGCTAATGAGAAGTAGATTTGAAATTTAATGTAATCAACTTAAAATAAGTATGATAAGGGTTGGTGCTAATCAGAGTTGTTCTCACTCAACACACTTAATTTCAGTAACCCCGAGCACTAATCATATCCTAAGCTCAACACTATTAATTGGTCGTTACACTAGTGCAATTGTAGAGCTTGTCGCTCAACACTAATACTAGGATGTACTTGTATAATACACCTAGGGATAAAATGGCCAAAGATCCGATGCTCCATAGCTTATGCTCAACATCAATTTGGAATTCTCGAGGGCTTATGCCCAACACTTCCAATCTTATAACTCATGTGTTCAAGATATTACGCTCAACACAAAATCTCATAACTCATGTATTCTAGAGCTTCTGCTCAACACAAGATCTCATCACTCATGTGCTTCAGGGATTACACCCAACATGTTACAGAACTCAATCATGCATTTAGTCTTCTGCACATTGCATCAAAATAATCATCTCATTATATGTATATGCTAATCACGCAATAATAAATCCAATACATCATACCACGACAATAGTCCTTTCCCATCAGGGTCCAAGACCAACATATATAATCATATACAAGAAAATAAAACATGTGCATTGGATTACACCCAATATATCCAACCAATCAACATAACTCATGTGCAGTGAGCCATACACCCAATATATAAACATAAACATCAAAGTAACTCATATGAAATGGGTCTCATGCCCAATATAGTTAAGGTCAAAATTTGGGATATAGCACTATCCTCGACTTATTCATCATTGTGGTTGAGAGTTTCAATTGTAAATCCTTATCGTTGGGCCTCCTTCGTTGCTACTAACTCATTTTTCAACATTCTCGTAGTATGAACGCATTCCGCAAACATTTCATGGTTAACACTAACCCTTTTTCCTCCACGTTGTCTTCTACCATGAACATGTACACCTCTATGAGTCATTTCACCGCTTAAGAGTCATATCTTCTACTCCAATAAATCTACCCAATCGCAGATGGAGTCGTTCTCTACATCCAATCACAACCGTACTTCCTTTCTTATAGAACTCTTTTTATTCTTTGATACCAACTAATGTGGAACAAGGTCGACCAACTGGTGCAATCGTGATTGATCGAATTCCTGCAGGTCACAATACAGAATTAAGACACAAATACAACACAGGAAACACCCATGTAAGCCAAGAAGTGTGGCTTTTCAATTAAATAAATGAATCTCTTTACAACGAGATATTACAAGGGTTCAGTTAGAATGAGCATCGATTGTTACAACAAACATGTGCATGAGGGAATGCTTTGTCCACTATGGTACACACACTCACTCTTGATCTCACTCTCTACAACTCACAAAGATCTCACAACACACAACTGTTCTTAGCTTTATTTTCTGTGTTTTCTCAAAACCTCAACTAACCAAAAATATCCTTCCTTTGAACAAGCTCTAATATTTATAGCCTCACATGATCGTAGAGTCCTCAAGTTCTTCCTTTAGAATATTCATTGTCTCCTAGGCACTGCCATGGATGCATTAACTACATTCTCAAGTTCAATTTAGTAAGTTACGCTACCTTATGTCCTTCACTAACGACCATAACTGCTCTGCAAAAACTCCAACTACCTCTCACTTAGCTTTCCTTGGGTTCTTATTACATTTCATCCTTCCATTGACCAAAGATAGTTGACTTTAACTTCGATGCTCCTCATATTTTTGTTCGAATGATATCGTCGACCATTTGCCCCTTTTTCTATCGATCGTTGACAACTTTTAGTCGAAATCATTGTGCCTATGTTTCTTCTTCTATCGACCTTCCTTTTGTTGATTCATCATCTGTCAACCATCATCTATGCTATGGTGAGAATCTCAAATTTCCTCCTATTTATCTTCTACACTGTTGACCGCTATACTCCTCCACTCATTGGTTATCTTCCCATCTTCTATAGGTTGTCGACTATCCTTCAGACGCTCCAATCATCTATCTTCGATTGTTTCGGTTGGGCCTAGATGCCCCTACATCAAATTACTAAATCTAAGTTATCTATAGTTGAACAATTTCAACCATATTCAACAATAGTCAACTAAGGTTAGCCAAATTCATCCATAGTAAACCATAGTCAACCATAATCTGCCATGGTCAACCAAAAGTTAGTTATGAAAAAACAAGGTTAACCATAGTGAACCATGGTCAACCAAAGTTAACTAAATTCCACCATGGTTGACCATCGTTAACCATAGTCAACCATAGTCAAATATGGTGAACCATGATCAACTAAAATCGACCTTAGTGTATTTGTTAACCAAATTCAACCACAATCAAACAAAGCGAGGCATAGTTAACCATTGTTAACCACAACCAACCAAATTCAACCATATTCAAAAAAAGTCATCCATGATATATAAAAAAAGTCAACCATAACCAAGTCAATTTAACCAAAGTTAAAAGTCAAACAAGGCCAATTGATATTCAATCATGGCCAAACAAAGTCAACCATATTCAACCATATTCAATTAGTCTAGAAAAGGTAATCATAGTAAAAAAAATTCAACCATTGTCAACTAAAGTCAACTAAATTCTACCATAGTCGACTAAAGTCACGTAAATTCTACCATAGTCGACTAAAGTCAATAATAGTCAACCATTGTCAATCATAGTCAAAAGTCTAACAAGGTTAATCAATAGTTAATTGTGGCAAACAACTTCTGAATTATAGTCAACCGTGGCTATGCATAGTCAACCAAGATCAATCAAAGTCATCTAAACACAACCATAGTCAACAAATATTAAAAATATCCAACTATGGTAAACCAAATTCAACCCAAGCAAGCCAAAGTCAACCATGGTGAAGCGTTGTCAACTAAACTAGACCATGTTAAACCATAGCCAACTATGGTCGACCAATAGTCAAGCACAATTAAACATAGTAAACCAATATTCAACCATAGTAAACCAATATCAACTATGGTTAGTCATTGTCAGCCAAACTCAACCATAGTCAACCTTAGTCAACCATGGTCAACCAATTGTTAACCATAGTAAACCAAAAGTGAACTTTAATCAGCCATAGTTAATCAATGGTCAACAAATAGTCCACCAATCATTAACTAATAGTCAACCAACAGTCAACCACAGTCAATCATGATACACCACGGTCAACCAAAACTCAAGAAATGGCTAGTTAATGTCAAGCATAGATAACCAATGGTCAACAAATTGATTGACCATTGGCTAGATTAGTGAACTAATGTCAACCATTGGTTATCAAATTGGTCATCCATTAGTCAACCAATACTCAACCAATGGTCAATAAATAGTCAACCATGGCCAACCAATGGTCAACCGTGGTCAACCAATGGTCAACAATAGTTAAGCATGGTCAACCATTGGTGAACAAATGGTCCACTTTGGCTATCTATACTCAACCAATGTCATCTAAAGTCAACTAAAGTCAAATTCAAATCAAATTATTATTATGATAATTAAATTAAAAAGATGCCCTTATAATTTTGTATAAAAGTTCAACAATAATAATAGTAATTATTATTATAATAAAAAAATTAAAATAATAATAACAATTAATATGATAAAATATTTATTGCGCCGAGAGGCGCTTTCTACAGCTCAAATGGGAGAGATGTGTACCCTCTGCAACTCTAAAGTGGCACATGTCGGGTCAATAAAAATAATAATAATAAAAAGTAAAAAATAAAAAAACTCATAACATGTCCGCTTATAACTAAAAAAATAAAAATAAAAATTATTATACCCATATAAACATACAACCATATTAGGGAAATACTCACAATCTTACGAATATTAGTAGTAAAATTCAATTGACTTGACTAGTAAAAAGAAAAATTATAAAACCAAGAACATATAACATTTAATTTAAAAGTAGATAAATTGTAAAACACATTTATGTAATTATATATCAAATTTCAATTTAAAATTTAGTTGACTTGAAACCTAAGGACACATTATGTTAGGAATAAAATATGTGATAGAAAATAAATTATAGAATTACAGCTATTACAATGGAATATTACAACCATATTTATAAGGTTCTTTAAATGCAAATACAACTAGCAAGAAACGGGCCACTAAAACCATGTGCCTTAAACCACTTACATCCTTACTTATTCCCAAGTCAAGGTTAACCCTAACATGTAAATGTTCATTTTTAGTTATAGAGAAAAACAAGTCATTTCTCAAAAACATTTGGATAAATGTTTAAAATCTNGATTTAAAATTTTATTAGGATTATTTTACTCATTAATTACTCTTAATATTCATTAATAGTTTTAAAGAAAGACAAGTAAAGCAATTTTTGGAAAACTATATGATTATATGATTATTAATGTTACTCACCTCATTCTTCTACTGATATTTACCCTATTTTGAAATTACTGAAGCAAGCTGGTCATTTCCCTCCCAAGTAGGAATACTTATTAGACATTTTTGTAAATTAAGAAGGATTTGCACCTCAAGAGAACTTGATCCCTCTCGGCGCTTGGTAGAGCCATAGTTAAGATGGATCTATACTGGTAATAATAAAAAATAAAATTATTACATAACAAAAATAATAGTAGTAGAAGGAATAATGAGGGTTTGTGATCTAGTTTAGATCTGTCTCCCTTACAGATCCTCCTGCTCCTCTGCCTTTGCCTCATCCCTTGAGACACCCATCAGTCTGCTTTGTTTCTGCATCATGACGACAATCTTGGGGGGAGGGGGGGCGAAAGGCCCCTCCTAGTCTCATACTACTCAAAAATCGATCGCGGACCCCATGAGGTATGGATCTACAGTAAAAATTGGTACGGAAGACATCCCCATCCATATGGAGGACATCGCTAATGCTGAAAAGACCTCCACTGAAACCAGAACGAAAATTAATGAAAACCCTTCTCAGAGAAAGAAATCATGCATCCCTTGCGCGGTGGATCACCCCTGCTTATCGCTCCTGGTAGAACGAATCAATGCTAGAGCTCAGAAAATGAAAGATCACGCCCTGATTGGATAATTTATGGGGTTCTGGCCAACGGAATAGGCCCTTCGTGGATGGATTGCAACAAAATGGAAGCCTAAAGCCCATTTTGACCTTCAGTTGGGTTTGAAAGGATTTTTTACTATCATTTTTCACCACCTGGAGGACAAGGCTCGTGTTGAAGAAGGTGGACCATATTTATTCAATTCTACAGGCTTGCACCTAAGGAACTGGGTGGAACATTTCTGCCCATAGAAAGCAGAATTTTCTTGGGCCCAAGTATGGATAAGAATGTTCTCGCTTCCTCAGGAATACTGGGATGAATCCACCCTCCGGGATATTGGCAACACCTTCAAAATTTTTGTTTGAACGACAGACCAAACAAGAATGAGAAAACACACCTCCTACGCTAGGATCTACGTCTACATGCATATAGCACAGGCTCTTCTGGACACCATCTGCCTCTCTCATGAAGATAGCGGTTGGATCCAGCATCCAGACTATGAGCACATTCCCTTCAAATGTCAGAAATGCCATGAACATAGGCATCTGTTCAAAGATTTCCCTACCAACAAATTGCAGGAAATCCAAAAGAATGTGGGAATTGATGACCAAGGCTTTCAGCTGACAGCCAGGAAAAAATGCAACCATAGGAGACTGTCGCAAGAAAATACCCAAGAGCAGCCTCCAAAAACCATCAATAGCTTCCAAGTCCTGGAAGATAATCAGAATGATGTCATTCCAATCCTGATGAATGAGGATTAAGAGAAGGTGCCTCTAACTGAAAAAGTAGCTCCAACAGACCCTCAACATTTAGACCACTTCATGGAATAATATACTCCTAACCCTAATGACTTTGAAGGGGAAACCCTATCGGATCAGAGGATGACAGATCAAAACCCTAAACCACAAGAGGAGGAAGATAAGAAATATTCCATTCCAGATGGTCTTGATCTTCTTGGTCTCGAAAATGCATCCACCAGAAAATCCTTCGACTCGATCCCCCCCAAACAGATCCAGATTCTTAAAAAATCCCTAGCCAAAGCTAAAGCTAAAAACCAATTAGGCGTGGCTAGCTCTGGTAAAAAAGAAAAATAGAAAGCGCAACGAGATTTTAAAAAAAGAGGTCGAAAATCCACTCTTTAGCGAATCAATCATCCGGGCATTGTGCTGGTGGAATCCGACCAATATGCTCAGTTAACAGAATTTTTCTCCTCCCCCTCATCAGTTAACCAATGAGGATCCTCTCTTGGAATGTCAAAGGTCTCAACAGTCACTCCAAACAAATAATGCTAAAAATTAAGATACAAAAATATCAACCAACTATCCTATTTCTTTAGGAAACAAAGTGCTCCAGTGACATAGCCCCCAAGATTATGTCCCGAATCTGAAAATATTTTCTCACTATTGCTATCGATGTCAAAGGTGCCTTAGGTGGAATCTCCAACAGCTGGAACCCTCTTCTTGTTAACCTAGATGAGGCATCATCCTCTTAGAACTCTCTTTCTGCCTCCTTTCACATCCTTGGCTCCAGCATCAAGGGGTTCCTCATGAACGTATATGGCCCGCAAATGGCTGATTCCAAAATGCACCTTCTAAACCAGATTTACTGGTCTCTGATCAAATTCTCACTCTCAGACAGTTTTTGGATGCCTCTGTATTACGCGCGGCGAGGTCGAATCACTCGTCCATTACCCTCTCGTGGCACAGTCAGGGCACCCCCCTCCACAAACCCTTCAGGTTTGAAAAATGCTAGCTCACTCATCCCACCTTCATGGAGTCTCTTGGCTCTTAGTGGGAAGATATGACTGTGACTGGATGCTCCAAAATGGCCATCATGCATCAAAAACTCAATAATCTACGAGGTCACCTTAGACATTGGAATAAGAACACTTTTGGGAATATCTTGAAGGACAAAGAAACCATTCAAGAAAGCTTAGCTTCTCACCAGCGTTTCAACCAAGAAACTAAGCTTCAACCATGGTTTCAACCAAGAAACTAAGCTTCATGAAAGGGACTTGATGAACCAAATCAACAAGAGATGTGAACAAGAAGAGATATACTGGATCCAAAAGGAAAGGGTCAAATGGCTGAAAGAAGGAGAAAAGAACACTAGCTTCTTTCACATATCCACCATTCAACACAGAATGAAGAACAAAATAAGGAAAATGCATGCGAAAAATGGCAAGATTTTAGAGGAGCAGAAGGCAATATCTGATGAGCTAACCAGACATTTCAATCAGCTCCTCTCGGAACTGAACCGTTCTCATCAAGAGGTTGTCCTCAAGGTTTTCCAACATATCCCTCCTCTGGTCAACAATGAACATAATCAATCCCTCATGCAACCTATCACCATGCAAGAAGTGCAAGAAGCAATTAAGAAAATGGTTGATGGCACAACCCCGGGTCTTGATGGCTTCACCATTGACATCTTTCACCATTGTTGGACCATGATCAAAGAAGAGGTCCTTGATTTGGTTGAGGAATCTTGTCAAAAAGGATGGATACTTCCAACACTCAATGCCACATACCTATCCCTCATCCCCAAAGAAATTGGAGCCTCTCACCTGGGTAAGTTTCGTCCTATCTCCCTCTACAATGTTATTTACAAAATCATCTCTAAAGTGGTGGCTAACAGACTGAAACCCCTTCTCCCTCTACTCATTTCTCTGAAACAATCGGGTTATGTAGAAGGATGCAAAATCTTAGATGGCACAATCCTTGCTCATGAGGTGGTCCACTCTCTTAAAACCACCAAAACCCTTGGCATGATCCTCAAATTAGATCTCTCCAAGGCCTTTGATAAACTCAGCTGATTTTTCATAGAGAAAATGTTTCTAGCCTTCGGCTTCTACAAAGAATGGGTCCAATGGATCCTATACCTCATTTCCTCAACCTTCTTTTCAATCCTAGTCAATGTCTCTCCTTCCACTACTTTCTCTCCCTCGTGAGGTATCCGTCAAGGGGACCCTCTTTCCCCTTTCCTCTTCATCCTCATGCCAGAAGGATTAGGGAGAATCATTCAATCAGCCACTTCAACCTGCACCCTGAGAGGTCTATCTCTTCACAATGCCCCTCCTCTAGCACACCAACAATTTGTGGATGACAATCTCCTCTTTGGTATTTCTTTGGTTCAAAAAGCCTACACCATTCACTCTCTTTTGCACACCTTTGAAGAAGCCTCTGGAACCACTTTAAACCTTGAAAAATCTCAAATCTTCTTCTTCAATACCGGGGCTACGCCACAAAGAAACATCATTCGCATCCTCCACTTCCATGTCTCCTCTCTGCCTTCTAAATATTTGGGTGCCCCTCTTTTTGACGCAACCATCAAGCACACCTCTTGGAAGGAAATTCTGGACAAACTTGAGAATTGTCTAACTTCCTGGACCTTCTACTCCCTCGATCTCCCCAGTTGAGCAGTCATGCTCAAGTCCCCTCTGCAATCGATGCCTCTATACCTCTTCTCAATTTTGGCAACCACCAAATGGGTTTTGAAAGCTATCAAATATCTGCAAAGGTATTTTCTCTTGGGATGCAACAACAATAACCGTCATTGGGCATTGGTTAGCTAGGAGAAGCTCTGTAAAAAGAAAAAATGTGGAGGCCTCGACATCAGAAATCCGAAGCTGGACAATCAAGCACTCTCAACAAAAATCTCATGGAACTGGATATCTAAAAAAAATCCCCTTGGACCAAGCTGTGGAACAACAAATATGCCTCGGATCATCCCCCTTATTCCCTTATCATATTTGATGAAGATTCTTCGGGCTCTCATACTTGGAAGGAGGCCAATAATCACAGGGCACTCATCCAACATCATAGCTTCTGGGAAATAAAAGATGGTGACAAAGCCCTCTTTTGGTGTGATTCCTGGAAACAACTTCCTTGTCTGAAAATTCTCCTACTTGACCCTGACAGTCAGAACTACATTTAGCTCAGTGCACACCTTAAAGTACAAGATTATTGGAAACCTTTGAATGATGGGTTCCCCCAATGGAAATATCCCTCTACCTGGCACATTTCTCCAAGCAAAGATATAACCAAAAAAACCTGGCCTAAAATCAGCAAACATCGTCTTACACAAAATGTCGGTACGGATATCAATCGTTGGGGTCATAGACCATCTGGTACCTTCTCGGTCAAAGAATCCTATCACTAGTACAAAATGAGGAATTAGCTACTACGTGACTAAAAATTCTAGTCACCACAGGTTTTTTAAGTGATTTACTTCTAAATATGAGCAATTTTGATTGACCCAACTATAAACGACTAAAATTAATGACTAATTTAGTCACCAGTTAACAAACATGACTAGATAATAAATGACAGAGTAAAAAATGACTAACATAAACGACTAATTTAGTCACGGCATAAAAAATGAGTAACTAGAAGAATATGAACTAGTCATTTATGTCAGTTTTTTTTTATTGCCACTCCAACAATGGAAAATTGCAATTTTGGCGATGAAGTGTTACAATTTACTAAATTTTGACACTACATATAGATTCTCTCTAGATCCATCTGCGGTGCTAAATTTAGTAAATTGTAACTTTGTAGATGGATTTGTGTCACAAAGGGATTCTGATGAATTAATCCTAATTAACATAACCCATAAGTTAATTTGTGCAGGATAAGTACAAGAACATGCTAACCATATTGCTTATACGTTCAATATCCCTGGCCATTTGTGTACCTTATAAGATTAATAAAGTGAGATCTAGACCACCCAAGTTAGACCTAATACTACAATATAATGCTTATTTCGGGGAGGCTATAGATATGTTTACATATCAATACGAGACTAATCAATTAATATCGATGATAGACATAAATAGAAAACATCTACTACAACGGATCACGTCTAGACATCTATGGAGGTAAATATCGCTTGCAAGGTACATTTGCTTAGAAAACTCTATCTACAAATCCACAAAATATATTAATATATTACATACTATATAGTTACAAAACTTACAATATATAAATTATAAACCATATATATAACACAAAACAACATAAAAATAAACAAAATAGTCCCAACACACATATATTGTAAAACATACATATAAAATAAAACTTATAATGCAATATAAAATAAATAAAATCTATATAATATATCATATACAATACCCTTAATACAATCATAATGCAACCCTATGTAAACTAATATAATGATCATTGGAATATGACCATAATACCTCCAGCTATGGGTTAAAATTGATGCCTGTATGCCCTTTTTTCCATTTTTTATCAGTTAAATACAGGTCCATGTGGAAAAAACACGTAAACCGTGAAGTTTATTTAATTTTGGAATTCGTCCATTTGACGACCACCCTTAATAATTGCCAGTATTGAAATTATATATATATATATATATATATATAGTCTAGAGTTTGGTATATGAAGTGACTAGACTACTTTGGATTGGTGACTCGGTAGGCTGACTTTCTAAGTTATTATGGCTAGCTGAGAAGTTGTTTGATTTTAATTAATGCATGGGTGGTAGTTAATAAATTTTTTAATGTTTAAAATTGTATTTGGTAGATGATTTTATTATGCAAACTCTAGATCCATCCATTCCAATATTCCGTCTTCATTGTAAGTAGTGATCAAATTTGAAGGTTGGGTCTTAATTTCAATTGGAAGGGTATTTATTCTTGGAGCCCTTCAAATATGAAGGGAAATCTACATAATTGTACTTCAATTGACAAGTATAAATTAACTAAACCCTTTCACCCAAAAAAATGCCAAAAAAATATTGTTCTTTCAATTTTTTACAATGTTTAACAATTGAGCACCCCTTAATATTTACATGAAAAATGATATATTTTCAATAAAAATTATTTTGAACACATTAAATTGTAATATGTGTACCATTAATTTTACAGGTCAATAATATAACAACTATTCTATTGTACTTTTTCAAGTTGGAGCACACTAGCATTATACAAAAAATCTACCTAGACTATGTCATTACCATATTGGGGCACCCACCTGCAATCCAAGCTTGAGAGATGTAAAAATGATATGGATTGGGCACCTAAGAAAAAATAATACAAAATTATGAAAATATTAAAAAAAAATTCCTACATACCAAGCAACTTAGCAACATACCAAGCAAGTTAGCAAATCTAGCATAACCAGGGTTAGGCCATCAAATATTTGTGTTCAACACTTGTCGTGAAAGCATACATGTATGGGATGTAGGGGAAATGGAATCAAGACTAATTCTATTGAATCCTTGCAACTCACTGCATGTCTGAGTCTCAACAATCCTCCTTTTAAATTGAACTAAAATAGCAAAAGAAGTTTAATAATGGTCGAGATTTGAGAAAGTTCTAGGTGTGAGTAATTAAGGGCTCGAGGCTCTAAAATTAGTTGTGTTTTGTACCAATACATGATTAAGTGAATAGACAGTCACGGGTAGGAATTTAAGTTATTTAATGCAAACAATTCATGTGTATACCTCTATGTTGAAACCGTTTTCCATGCTTAAGCAGGCTACTACCCTCTTTATTGTCTTACCAAAAGGCATGATAATGAGGAAGAAGACCTAAAATTATGGACTTCACCTTCAAATAATGCTTTGCAATCACATTGGTAAGGAGTGATAAGAAGATCACAACAATCCAATATGTCAAAATCTCAGTTGATAGTGTTAATTAAAGACATATATGGTAAATTTTAATATGATACTTACTTATAGTTGTATCTTACTCTTTGTGTCTTGACTCTTGACAAGTTTAATATTTTATGGTTGTCTCTACACCTTGACCCATTTCGTATTATAAGGTGAGGATGTGCATATCTAATAATCATTAGTTATGACTATGACATGAGGATTTAAAGGGAAGAGGATGTAAACACAAGTAATTTTTATATGTATTTTGGTGGCGCTTAGGACAAATGTTGTGAGAAGCCACAATGCTTGGAAGGATGGAGGGAGATTACATCACGATCATGCCACCCATCAAATTGAAGACTATTCTTGAGCCAACAATTGTTTTTTTAATTTTATTAATAACCATTGTTTCTCCATATCTTGTTCCCAATGACACCTCTCTATAGCAATGCATAAATCGACCTCTACACAGTTTGTGATCCTAGCTACATGCCATTATTTGTATTTGCATGACATCGAGTGTTGTTTATAATTGTCCCGAGTCCATGATATTCATGTAATAAATGAATTCTTGTAGAGGAGGACTCCTTAAACTGGCATTTTGAATTTCATTTTGACGAAAAAATAGTGGACATTGGTAGCGAGGTTCACATAGGTAGTAGGCACAAAGTTTTGAGCTCATTTTAGGCCTGGTAGTAGACTACTAGTTGTTCTTTTTTGTTATAGTTGTAGTTGTTGACACATTGTCACACTTTAGATTGGCCAGTGCCTTGTAGTCATCAATGATTACTGGTCATATTGCACAAGCAGTGAGTGCATGACATGAGTGAGTGAGTGATTATAATTTATCATATTTCCAATATGTTGAATGACGATTTGAACTTTATAGAATAGGAATTTCAATATATTGAAAAATTTATATAGATGGGTAATTTCAAATATTGCGCTTCTTTTGAAATGTTAATATAATTTATGAATTTCTTAATTGGAAGGGTAAAATTCAGATTTAAACTTTTTTTGAAAGGCAATTTTAACTTTACATTTCTGGGAGGGGCTAGAACCGTCCCCTCTACCTGGAATTTTGGGTGGTTCTTAGAAGAAAAGCAAAAAATATTATCCCTAGTTAGGGTGGTTCAATTTTGATGCAGGTAAGCAGGCGACGATATGATTATGTTGGTTATGCATCCGCTCATCGATGTTCCCACAATGAGGTGGAACAAAATTAATGAGCGATCCATCTGAACATAGAGGCCAATAACAAAAAAATTATGCTCCTGATGCATGGCCTACAGGGATAGGGTTTGACCAATGCTTGTATAAAAAATAATCTCTTTACTCCCAAACGAGGTCAAGGACTCGTCAATGCTTTTGCTTGGAAAAAGCGTTCGGTCTTTTAGGACTCTAGTAAGCTACTGGTTGCTTTCCCGACTTAAAAAAAAATAAAAATTCAGGCACAACTACAGAATAAGAGTAGAATAAATATTGCAAAACACATAATACACCGCTTCCCGATAACTCCCACTCATAACAGGAGTAAGCTATCTACCCGACCATTTGCACCGAGGCCCACTTGACTCCGTTCGGTAATAGATTACTCCATTAACTTTCTGTGACAGTGAGAAAAAGAACAACAGATGCTTCTTTTCTTGCATTTTCATTGCAGATCAATTCTACAACAAACTATTATTACACTCTGGTATAATGCAATAATGAAGAATACTAATTTACCAAATCAAATTGAATCTACAGACTGAACTCACCTAATCTAAAATTGTGTTCTAAAAACTTGTAATTTGAAATTCAATTGTTATGGATTTGATAACGCCAATGTTCTGTGTGTATGCTAGTTTAAAACTTTAACCTCCATGATCATGAAGGATAAAGAATCCAAGGTTTAAACCTGGATCAGGTTCCATAAAACAAACAAAGGAGTTGATTAATTGTTACAAGGAAGTTGGTAAAACGTTCCAAGTTCCAAGTTTTAGATCTTTCTAGTTATTTTTATGGAGTTGACTAAAATTATACAGTTTTAAATATACATTTGCAATTTTTATAAAAATTCCAATCAAAACTTACAACTTTAAAATTGCACTTAAAAAACAAGAATTTTCATGGATAAATTTATGGATGGATGAATTTGAGAGCACACTTGGTGTGAAAGTAGGTGTTGGAATCGGTTGTTCTTGGTCTCACTAAAAGGTAACAGTGTGGTGCTCTGGTTGCCGGGCAGAGCACTCAGGCAATCCTTAACAGTAAAAAAAAATATCTTTTTTCTTTATCAGATTTTTCATTTAATTTTGTGCAGTAAAGAGGTAGTTTATCAGTAGAATACCTCGAATTGCTTCCGCTCTTGAATCCTGTTTCTGGTTCTGCTCCTGCTCCTGCTTCTGCTCCTGCTCCTGCTCCTGAAAGAGCCTTATTGCCGGCTCTGATTTTCCACCCTGCCGACCAGCAGGTTTGCTGGCCCTAGGAAACCAACGGGTTTCCTAGCCCCCAAGCCCACGTACCAAGAAAATGGATAGCAACCTCCTTTCCTCAGAGTACAAATCTGCCTGAGTAAATCCCCCAATAAATTTTCTACTTTCCTCTCTGTTCTTTCATAAAACTTTCTTCACTCCCCGTTCTTTCCTCCAAAATTTCTCCCCCCCTGTTCTTCCATAAAAAACTCCCTTATACCTCCTTCACTCCACCGCCTTCCTTCCTCCACCGCCCTTCTTCCACCGCCCTTTTTTTAATTTATGTTTATTTTTATTCTTGGGCAGTGTAGTTAAATTTTGCTTGACATCTATTAGTTTCTTTGAACGATGTGTTTATTCCATCTAACCAAATGCCCTAGAAATGGTTTACCTAAGTTTTATATTGAGCGGCAAAGTAATGACAATAATAATTTTGTTTATTATTTATTAATAACTAAATAATAAATCTTTAATAATTAACCTTAATAATTATATATATTTCTTTGTTTATATTAATTAAAATCACTTACTAATAATCATTAATTAATATGGGCATTACATACACCCACGCTTCAGGAAACTTCGTCCCGAAGTTATGGTCAAACATAGTGATACTAGGTACATTTATAGGTTTAAAGCAATTCACAATTACTTAGTTAACCTATCAATTATTTAAATATTTCATACTAGCATGCATGTGTGAGGTGTGCATGCATGGCCAGTACATGCACAGGCTGCACATGTACTATAGCAAAAACCCTTAAATTCTAACTGATACAATAATATTTTACGCAACATGACCCATACATAGATATAATATGATTTCTTGTGACTTTTGGAGTTATTTAACAATTATGTTCTTATTAGTTAGTCAGTTAAGATTGGTACCTACCATCACTACTTCCAGTATCATAATTGCCCAACATTCAACCATAATAACTAAGATGTCCACCCATCCTAACCTACGTCCGCATCCTCCCTATCCTTCCTCTGCTAGTATAGAAGTGGATGTCAGCTTCACCGACCTGACCACATAAAAACCTGAGAGCGATAGCGTCGGCTGAACAGCGGACCTAGCCTCTCCTAGCAGGCATCCGACCGTCGTCATCACAAGAACATGGGGAGCGTGTCTCAGCACGGCCCTCCCACGACCTCGGGTACCCGACCGTCGTCATCACAACAACATGGGGAGCGTGTCTCAGCACTGCCCTCCCACGACCTCGGGTATCATAAAAACATAGGGTGGAACACATCCATCCCTCTCAACATTCTGGGGCTACATACCCTATCAAACATACTTTGCTACTATCCATTTTATTGGTACGTGTCATCGTATCAGTATTTGGCAATAAGGCTCTTCTTCAAGCTATGTATTGAGTCATACTTGCATCACATACTCGGCTATCACATAGCCCCTGTACCCTGCAGGTTAGCACTATGCAAAACATGCATTCATAACACATTAAATCAATAGCTAGTCCATTATCATTCACATTATTTCCTTTCACCATAAAATCACAAAATAAATCATATCATGGATGGGTACCCATGTACCTCATCATACATGTCACATCATATCAAGGATTACTATCAACTATGTGTTTTAGTTATGAAATTAATGAATCTGATGACGACTACTGCATGATAATCGCATAAGCACAATACATTCATATAAATGATAAGCATCATAACATCGTAATCAAAGCATCTACACAGGCATGTTAATCGTCGTAACATCATGATCAAAGTGTAGTATAAGCATGATAATATCATAATATCATAATTTAGAGCATAATCCTGCTAACATCATAACATCTATAAATAATCACATATAACCTGCCAAAACATAGTTCATGAAGTATAGTTGAGTCCAAAGATAATAAGTAAATACACTGTAATAAGTCTGGGTGAAAAAATATGCCGGAGTCAAAATCTGGGTATTACATACACCCACCCTTCAGGAAACTTCGTCCTGAAGTCATGGTCAAAATAGTGATGGAAAATTTTGAAGCATAGTCTTTGTGTCCTCCCAGGTAGCAGATCCTGGGCTATACTTGTCCCACTGGACCTTAACTTGGTCCACCTGTCGACTACGGAGCTGTCGAACTCTATGATCCAGTATACGTAATGGTTCGGCCGTGAAGGTTCCCTCGTCCGAGACCTGCAAGTCCTTCCAATGAATCTTGTGAGACTCATCGGCTATGTAATGTCGCAATACTGAAACATGAAATACATTATGAGTCCTATACAAGTGGGGTGGCAGTGCAAGACGATAAGCTACCGGTCCGATTCTCTCCAGAATCTCAAATGGCCCTATAAAGCAAGGCGACAGCTTGGTCCCCTTTCCAAACCGAATGGTTCTTTTATTCGGTCGGATGCGTATAAACACGCGATCCCCTACCTCATAACTTCTATCGGTTCTGTGTGCATCAGCATAACTCTTTTGTCTATCCTGTGCTTCTTTAA
>LPNX010184700.1:4313-24313 GCA_001517045.1 Pseudotsuga menziesii
CATCAAAGGAAGTCAACATATTAGTGGATTGAGACAACTTGGGAGAACCCAAACCCTTCCAGCATGACAAAGACATCACAGAAGCAACAGCACCTTCGTCAATCATAATGCATTTGATGGTCATGTTAAGACACTCTACATGAATCAAGAGAGACATGTAGTAAGGAAAGCAAGGCTTTAGTCCCATGGTTTCAAATTTGATGAAAAAATAAGAGCTATCATCATTAACCGCAAGAGCAGAAAGAAAAGCTTTCCTTTGCGAAGGACAAGTATGAAGTACTTCAAGCACAGACATCGTACAAGGAGTTTGGCCCAAATCCTCAACAACAGAATAGTTCTGGGTGGCTCGGGCATTAGGATTGTGCCCTAAATGATTTAGGACTCCCTTAGGAATGTGAGGTATAATCTCAGGTTTATCCATAGGGTTTTCAATACACAAAGGGATCTCGGTTGGAGTGGGTTCCTTCCCAAGGTCTGGTTGTGACAAACCATAGTCTTTCACACAAGTCACAACCTTAGTAGCACGCACCATGTTGATGCAACCATGACCAGTACTGGCTTCCAGCAGATTTTGATCTCCACCTGGCGCACAATGAGGATCATGGGTCCTCGAGTTCATATTTTGATTATGGGATAAAGGATTGGTCAGCAAAACTGGGCCCTGTGCTATGAACCTCGAGGCGTCTTCCATATGAGGGCACAAGTGAGTGAGGTGGTCATCCTTACACAATTTGCAAGGAAACTTAACCTTAAATTTAGACTGCTTGTCCCCCCTGTCATTGTGGGCGTTCTTGTCATTAAAACTAGAATTTTCATTCATGTTCCCACCCTTACGATTGTTTTTACCCTTTTTCTTATTCCTTCTGGGCTGCTAGTTGCCCTTCTAGTCCAACGATTGCACAAAAAGTACACTCGCCGTTTGGGTGGGTTGAGATGAATCCGTGGCTTGTCCTGAAGCAGATTGATTAATAGACAATTGACTCACTTGTTTCACAACCGAATCCATAGGTTTGGTACTTGTACAACCCACAATGCCATCAGCATGTGGTCCAGGCTTGATCTTGGGATTGAAACTAGAATGTGGAGTGTTAGGTATGATCTCATATAACAGTTCAGATTGAGCATAAATCAAATCCAATTCTTGTGCCCTAAAAATTGCTTGTTCCTTGTTCTGGACTCTGGATGTAGAAAAATCCTTCGTGATGTAAGGTAGCAACAATTTAAGGAACCACTCAAGGAGAAACTCCGGAGGTATGAAAGCTTTAATCAACCTCTTCCGTCTATGCCACTCTTGGATATGGTCTAGGATATGTGTGGCTTTGTCTTATCGAAATGTCGACAAGAGTTCTGTACCAAAGTCGTAATGCACGGGTAGCTAGAAGTGATTAAGTAAAGTAATAGCAAGGTCATAGAACAAAACAAATTCCCCCCTTGGTAACTCTATGTACCATTTTGCTGTAGGCCTGGTGAGGGTGCATTGAAACAGTCTTAAATATATTGATTCATCATGTAAAGAATTGGAAGAGAACCAAAGGTGAAAAGTAGTGACATGTTCACTAGGATATTCTCCTGCTTTGCCCTCAAATTTGGGAATGTCCGAGGGAAGCTTGTTAGGGACTGTAGGCCAAGCTGGGTCATGAGATACTAGATCGTTCATTAGTCTCGACAAGTCAGGTCAATTTAATGCTTCCAGGAAAGGGATCCTAGGTTGAGCCAGTCTATGCCACGCTCCTTGATAGTTTTGGTTCATATAAGGCTGACTACTATAAATACCATGGCCTTGGCCATAATATCCTCCTCCTGTTTGACTCGTGTAGGGATGCATGGAAGCATTATGATGTGTTGTACCTTGACTATGTTGTGCTACAAAGCCATAATTAGAGGAGTAAGTGGGTTTTTGATACCCATACCCATAGGGTTGATAGCTCTGTCCATACTACAGTCCATAAGATTGTCCATGAGAAGCTCCATAATATGTCCCATGGGATGTACCATGAGAAGCTCTGTAATTAGGGATATGGGGAACTCCTTGCAATGGACTGTAAGAAGATATAGAAACAGGCATATGACCTCTCGAGACAACAAGAGGTACTTGACTCTGAGATACTACCGTGCGAGCAGTCGTAGTACGAACATGACTAGTAGCAACATTCCGATCCGAAGGACCATGTGAATGAGGGGGAGGAAGGGTTGTCAAAAATGCATTCGAAGGAGTAGGAATTGAGGACGAAGGGACATGTGAAGGGATGTAAGTGGTATTCCCTATGGTCACTCATCTCGGTTATGGTATCCACATATGACTACTAACACTAGGTCTAGGATGGACATGTGATGTAGCTTCCACCACCGGGATGGAAGGTGCAATGTGACTAGTGCTCCTAAATCTCTCCACATGGAAAGGAATAGGAGTGCCCCCAGGCATAGTGCTAGGTTCAATTTCTAACTTGGCATGATGTGTCGGATTGTATGCGGGGATATCAAGCATGCCATAACGAACATGACTAGTGCTTATGGGTTCATGATGAGTCTCGTCGCCCGGAAACCAATACCAGTGACCTGTGAATGAGGGATCATAACTTGAATGTGAAGGTATTTCTAGTGAAGGATCATATACAAGAGTAGAATCTACATCCCCAACCTCTTAAGGTGGAGAAGACATCTCAGGAATCTCATCCTCGCGATATCCCATCGTGTGTGAATCAATGTGGGAAGTAGTTTGCCCAGACTGTCTATTTCTCTCTCCCAAAGGAAGAGGATATGTGGAAGGCGAAAGTCCTGCTAAATGACAAGAACGACGTAGTGCCGTACCCGAATCCACAATGACTCAAAAAATGAAAAATACTCTCTCTAATTATGAAAACCCTAGGAAAACTAGCGTGCAAAGAGCATACACCTATACAATGTAAATCTAGATCACAAGAAAACAAGGGTAGGATATGTGAGCTCCTAAATGAAGCAGGCATGTCTCTCCTAGGAGAGGCTTAAGACTGACATACACAACAAGCATAGGTTCATAACCAATTATAGTGACCCTCAGCTTCAACGCATATAGAAACTGTGTTTTCCGACCCCTACTTGGCTAGGACACCTACAGAATAACCTCTGCGAAGTGCCCCCTTGATAAGGCAACTAAGGTCACCTCAATATAATCAATGCTTAGGTGAACAGTTGCAGGAGGGATTGACCATATGGGCAGGGTAGCAAAGCCCGAAACTCCCAAAAGAGCCCCCAGATATGAATACAATCCTGGAAATATCTCTGGTGCTACTCAGTTATGACCAAGGGTCATCCCAATCATTAACCACTCACATTAACTCGTGCTTAACTCCCTTGTAAGAGGAGGATCCTAAGAAACACTAATTATACCAAGGAATTTCACACTCTCACCTTGATAGACACATACATGTTTCGTTTAGTGTTCTTAGAGAATTTACTCACAATGAACTATTCCAAGACCCTAAAAACTAATCTTGTTGGTGCACCCTATAAAAGAAAAGAGTGTAATTCATTTTATTATGTGTTGATTTTAATTGGATTATTACTCAAAAGGGAAAATGATCGTGCAACTAATGGTGTTATGATGCAATAAGAAGTAAAATGCACTGTGTCGAATGAAAAATAGGGTATGCTACTACGTGAAATGCAAAATTTTCCTTCAAATGAAAATGCAATCATTCCTACATGAAAACCTAACTAATACTTCTCCAAGCAAACCTAGTGCAAGTACCATGCAAAAAGAAAAATGCAATAATGCATAATGATGCAAAAAAAAGCACATATTTTTGTATTTTTTGAATTAAAATGAGATAATAAAGAAAAAGAATGACTCTACCACCCCCAGACTCTGCAAGCACTATCAAACAACACCAACGCAAATAACTAAGGTAAACGAGACCTAATGCACTAATCCCAAAACAAAAAATAGAAAATGCAATGACAAGAACATTCTTAAAAAATTTCAAACTAAACAGCATCTCTGGTTAGAAACAAAGGTGTATACAGACTCTAGAAGCATCTAAGAAGACTCGGCAATAATCAAAACTCACCCAGCAACACTTAATCTTCCCCACAAAGGCAAAACTCAGGGCATACGCGACTGTGTGCAGTAAACCCATGTATATACACGGATATCCCAATAAAAACTGTTAGCAGGAATATTTCACCTTCTGCAGACAGTAAGGTGTTCCACTGGTCTGAATGGTTCAGATCCCAAACAAATGAACGACAAAGGTTGAAGACCCTCCCTGGCCACCGTAGATACCTGGATTGTGATTCTTTGATAGTAACCCTATGTACCTGCAATCAGATCAAACACGCAAACACATCAAAGCTGCCAGAATATAATCTACAGATCCATGTTAGTGACTAAAAAATCTAACAACCTATACATGTGAAATAAAACAACAATAGTAATGTGGGATGAAAATCAACTTTGCATTAAGATAAAAATGGAGAAGTTTACAACCAACTAAGCCTTAGTGTTGACATGCATCTCCATGAAACCAAAACTTTCTCCATAAGCTCCAACTTGGCTCTATATGCTCTCCAATGGCTTGGGCCAAGTGGTCAATCCAATAGCATAACAATACTTCAATCATTCTCCCCTCAACCATGGACATGGGTTTGTATTTATAAGGCTCAATGGATAGGAATGGTTGAGAGATTTGTGGAAGAGGTGGCCTCTAAGATTCTATGATGGGGGATCTCGAGCTCAACTGACCCACAATGATAGGGATAAGGGAGGACACGAGGCTCATGATCTAGAAGCCTTGAGAAACTTCTATTTTTCCCTTTTTACCCATGGTACCACATTTCTCCTCTTATGACAAAGCGGTTAAGGTAAGAACTGCTTATGGACCAAGGGTAACAGGTGGTGGAACCGCTTATGGAAAATAGGAAAAAGGCGGTGCGAGCAAGGAACCACTCATGGCTAGCAGGGAAAGCGCAGTACTGAGCATTTTTATGTAGAATTGACAGACAGCATGGGTTTCCTCTCTAAGTGTTGGGATTAAGGGCAAGTAGGTATGTCAAAGGTCTTATCACATGATGATGAAAGGATTTTGGTATAATAGGATGCCCCCCAAAGCATGAGTTTTAGAGGGATACGATAAATGAGAGCTTTGAGAGAACAAGTCATTGCTATGAAGTGAAAATGTTAGCTCGATCGGAGCATGTTGTCAAGTAGGCATCTGTAGTACATCAGTATGTTGACTCATAGACACAAGTAACCAACTCATGGCTGCAGACCAATACAAGGTAGATCCATGAGAGAAATAAATAAGCATGGCTACTAGAATACAGTGTAGATCCATGTGATAGAGGACTCAAACTTGGACATAGCTACCAAACATACAATGTAGATCTATGTCATACAGACACAAATTCGAGGATAGCCATGACCATACAAATGTGGATCCATGCTAGATATACAAAACTCCATCGCAACTTGGGGAAAAGCAATGAGCTCTTTAAACAAATACCCAAGGTCTTCATCTTGTCTTCCACAAAGTACGATTCTATCCATGTGATTATAATGATATGAAGTTGAACATGGTAGAAACCACTTGATTACCGGCCAATGATGTGAACTATTAACAAGTGCGAGGGAGATCACCATTAATGTCAATGATTCCCAAGGTACTCTAGTACAATCTACTGAGTGCGAATAGATGTCCTGATTTCAAACAATCAGTCAATTCTATCGATCAAAGGTTAATGATGTGAACCTATGTTGAGAGTAAGAGAATCTGTCATTAAGGAATACTGATCTCAAGGTACCGAATATTGTTTCTAATACTATTTCTCGGATAATGAGCTGATGTCGATGGGAAAAGTCTCGTCGAAGGAGGGCCATTATGAGTCCGACATCGATGACACAAAACTTAGAACATAGTTCTAGAATGATGTGAATGTAGTAACCATAAGACTGACTCAAAAATACTAACACAAAAGACTGTTTTCACTACAGAGGTAAAAATTCTTCAAATTCCCTTTGAACATCAGGCGGCACGACAAAAAGACTTAGCAGCATGCCTGATCGGGACAAACACACAATGCAATAGTGGACAATGCATTATTTTGAAAGACTCAAAGGAGTGACATGATTCATGAAAGTGATCATCACAGAGATCAGCTAAATACCCAATTGACTGACATGATGTGCAGACAAGTGCCATGTTCAAAGGTAACAACAAACAATTGCCATTATTTGCAAAATGATTCCCTTCCCATTTCCCCCATCATGGTCGATGAGTGCCTCTTTTCGGTTTTACGAGTTCAAAGAGGGTAACAAACACTTGATATATCTTGTCAAAAGACAAGTCTAGACTCATATGTTTTACGAACCTAAGAGAGGAGGGGTTCATTCCCAAAACGGGCCTCTCAATGTTTAATTTAATAAGTCCACTGAAAGAAAACTTAGTATCATTCATGTTTAGAGAGTCTGAACGAATACGGAAGAAGACTCCACATGGGTCCTTTTTCATATGATTTAGTCCCTAAGGCCCAAAAAAGTATAAAATCATACCTTAGGGAACTCTTCCAGTCATGATTGGCTAGAGTGTTCTTTTTTCGTAAATAGTCCTATCTGAACCAAAAAAGAGATAACCTATCGTCAGACAGACGACTCTTCAAATACTTTAATGAGCGTGAAGAAGACAAGATTGCTAGATGATATTTTCATATTTAGGGAGCCTAAAAAGAGTTTAAAGAGAACTCCATGAGGTTTCTTTACACAATGTCACTTTTTATGAGCCTAGAAAGAATCGAAAATGGACTCGACGATCTTTTCGTGTTTAAGGAGCCTGAAAAGAAGGTGAAAAGAAGACTCCATGACGCTTATTTACACAATGTCAATTTTTTACAAGCCTGGAAAGAAACTAAAATGGACTCAAACCTTTGATACTGGGTTTAAAGAGCATGACCAAAGTGTCGTAATAAACACTCATCGACCTTTTATGTTTTATGAAAGTGTGAAAAAGCCATAAACAAACTTCCAAAGCTTCTTTCTATAGTTCTCTTATCTTGCAATCGACTCAAAAACAAGTGTTAAATGCATTTATAACTAGCATTAAGGGATTATGACAGATAAATTTTGACTAAAATATGATTTTATATCAAAACTATAGTATATCACACCCAAAAATTCCTATATAAGTCATTTAAATAGTAAAAAATCAAATCATTTCACTATTTACCCATAGCGGAGAGCATTTGGAGCACTTTCTTAGCCAGATCTTCAACAGCTAATACCGGGAGTTCCCATCATCTGTTTTGACCACCATCAGTTGCAGGTAATAGCTAAAACCCTACTCTTTCACTTCATAGCATTTATTTTGAGTTTTGATGGGGTTTTGGGCTCATATGGAAAGCCCTAAAACCTTAAAAGTAGGCACCGTGCATACCCCTTGCGGGATACATGGTACCTCTCGAAAACCGTGCCTATAACATAGTTGATAGGCGGTGCCACCACCTATCTCCAATGGTGCATAGGTAGTGCCATTCGTAGATATTTTTAACTAATATCATCAGCAATAATAAGTCATTCTTTTGATTTTTAATTATTAGAGATGATTCTTATGCATGCTATGATTGTTTTTGGCAGGTCTTGGTTACTCAAAACATGGTGATATGGAAAGAAAGACAACATGACATTGATGATTCTTTCACTAAGAGAAACATGGGTTGTATTACCACATTACGGGACTATGGGCTCCTAAAGTTCTTCTGGACCCCAAGCATGGTGTCACACGAGCGGTTACTAGGGTACATACTGTGGATGTGGAATCCAGAGCAGCAGTACTTTGAGATGGGGGCCCATATTCTTACAGTGAAAGTAGAATACATGTACTTCTTGACTGGTCTCTCAAGACAGGGTCCCCCCATCTCACTAACAAGTTCCCGTGGAGGGGATATTACCACTCAAGAGCTTATAGATCGTCACTGTGCTCCAAGGACAAGGACATTGGGGAAGAAGATCCCCATCAGAGTAGTGATGAATGGGCCCCTACGAACCGTCCTATTTACTATGCAGAGGGTGGCCGGGAGTCAAGGTGTGCACCAGGATTCTAGGGCACACATGTTATACACCATAGAGGACATGGCACTAATGCATGCTTCCGATATTCAAAGATTAGCTGAATAAGTGTCGACATGGAGAGCTAAAGCAGTTTGGATTTGGATCCATTTTAACTTGCTTCTTCTTCAAGCGGGTTCCACAGATGAGACCTCAGGTGGTCTTTAGGAGATTGAGAGTGCAGGACCCATGTATGCTAAGGTGGGTCCAGATCATGGCTCGTACAGGAGCAACTAGGGAAAAGGTGAAGTTTGGTGACATGTTCTTCAGATGGCTTCTAGATCAGGTCCTCATGGTTGAGGATTATGCTTACACAGGTACGGACTTCATCGGAGATCCCGACCTACCACTCCCACCTGGCAGACAGTGGGGTGACATCGATAAGAAGCAAGAAACTCTAAAATGGATGAAATGCTTTTATGTTTTTTAATTTTTTATACTTTTTATGTTAAGTGACAAGACCTATATATTCTCATGTAGATGTTGGAGCAGTGTGACCTGGAGGAGATTCTCCATTGGATAGGCAAGTTAAAGACCGCTTTGTACCATGGGGTGATGATATCACCGGGGAGCTAGAGGAAAACCTGGAGAGGTTGACCTTGGATATCCTAGATGCTGCCATTGATGACCTCCCGATGAGATATCAAAGATCCACAGCGGGAGTACTGGGTCGATTCAGTAGGCTGCTACATAGAGTAGCTCGAGCAGTGATGTGTTACCATGAGCATCACTAGTGTATGAGATATGTACTGAAATCTTACAGCTTCAGGATTTTGTTTGGTAGTTTCACTTGAAAGCCTTTGTGCTTCAAATGAGGTCTCGGGACCGATTTTTTGTAAACTTTTCATATATATATATATACAGACTTTTACCTATTGTTTATATGTCTCAAATGGTAAATGTATTTTATATGAGTTTTATGTGTCTTTGAATGTTTATTTACAATGTACCATGTTTGATTTCCATGTCATGAATGGGAAATATGCCAATCTAGGATGTAATTAGCTAATGAGTCAGCAACTACATTATGTTCCCTAGGGATATGCCTATATGCGATGGTTTCAAATGATCTTTCTAGCAAACATACTCTCCGGAAGAGGTGGAGGAGTACAAGGTTTCTAATGGTGTAAACATGGTTTAAATGGAAAACCATGAGTTATGAGTCCATCAAGACTACTAGATCACGAACATCTTGGGAGGAAGCTTCAGTCAGAAAACCAATGATTGCTTCATACTCGACGATGTTATTAGTAGCAGGACCTATACAAACTGCTCCTAAAATGACCAAATATTCAGCTGGGGAATAGAGGACCTAAGTAGTCGAGGCAAGATTCAAGGTGTGGTGGCAAGCACCATCAGCAAAGCCGCAGAAAGCCATCTGCATGACCAAAACATGGTATAAACAGATGCAGACACTAAACTCAAAACCATCTTGAAAATACTAAAAGCACACTGAAATTCATTCAATATACATATATAAAAGATACTATCCAAGAAAGACCTAGGCATAGTACCTTTTCAAGTACAACCCATTGCGAGGTTTTCCCAAAGGGATTCCATCATAATCAATGAGCTCGTAGGCTCCTTTCTCTAAAACATTAGAAATGATGAAAGGTCCGTACCACATGGAATTGAACTTACCCTTCCCTAGTTTTTCATATCTCTGATCATAAGTCAATACTAGGTCACCCTCGTTAAAGACACGAGGTTGGATAGATTTATCATACTGCGCCTTGACGCATTTCTTATGTGCCTCATTAGCCAAGGTAGCATCTCTCCAAGTCTCCTCAAGGTTATTCAAGTACAAAAATATTTCTTCCTTTGTGGAAGTGTCTAGGAGAAGTTCGATGGCAAGTTGTAAATATGGAATCTGACATTGAATTGGTAAGACAGCTTCGAGTCCATAGACAAGCTGGAATGGCATGAAACTAATGGCTATTTTCACCGAAGTTTGATAATCCCAAAGAGTGGAGAAAGGAATGTGGTGCTAGTTGGATTTATGATCTCCAACCATTTAACGAAGCATAGTTTTCAAAACTTTGTTAATGGCCTCTACCTGACCATTAGCTTATGGATAATACGGCATAGAGTTTTCATGGTGAAAACCTAGCTTGGAACTTAGTTCCTCCATCATTTGATTACAGAAATGGGATTCGTGATCAATAACGATGGACTGCAGGACTCCAAATCTAGCTATGATATGATTGAACAAGAAGAGAGCGGCAGTCTTACCATCTTCTGCGTATGTAGGCATGGCCTCATCCCATTTTGTGAAATAATCAATGGCTATGATGATGTAACCATGCCCCCCGGCTAAGGTAGGCTTACAATGCATGAAGTCAATCCCCCATTTGGCGAATGGGCTAATGGAAATGACGAGGTGTAGTGGAGCAAGATGGGTGTGCTTTTTAGGGTAAAAGTGTTGACAAGGTGGGCATCTCTTAATAGCCTCGTGATAGTCTTTGAAGACAGAAGGCCAGAAATAGCCAGCATGAAAGATTTTTTGGGCTGTAGCCATCCTAGATAAATGACCGCCACATGCTTCAAAGTGGAAAGAATTCAACGCATGCTCAGCCTCCTCATGGGTGAGGCATCGCCGGAGAATAGAGTCAATCCCACATCTATACAAGGTATCATTCAGGATGAGTTAGTACTTCGCATGGTGACGGATACGATGGCAATCATTAAAGGATAAATGCGGTTGAAATCATTGTGTTTGGAGATAAAAAAGAAAATCTCCATACCAAGGATCAATAGTGCTAATCAGGAACAGGAATTCATCTGGGAATGAATCACTGGGCTTAGATTCCATCGAAGCACAGGGCAAATCACACATAAGCTTAACAAAAACCAAGGATTTCTTTGATGTGGCTTTGGCAAATTCCAGATCAAACTCCTTAAATATGACTATCCAGTGGGATTATTTTCCCCCGAGCACCTAACGAGTCAGGATGTAATATATAGGGTTCTGGTCTGCCAATACAGTGGTAGTGCGGAGCAGAATGTAGTGACAAAACTTTTGTACAGCAATGACCGTGGACAATGCCAACTTTTCCACACATGAATAGTGAGTTTCAGAATCCATGAGATTCTTAATGGCATAATAAATCACGTGCTCCTAACCATGGAGATTTTCCTGCACTAAAACCATAGCAATGGTAGTAGCAGAGGCAACAATATACAAGAGAAATTCCTTTGAATAATCTGGGGGGTGTATCACGGGTGAATGAGTCAGAGCATGCTTAAGATTATCAAAGGTGTGTTGGGTCTGGTCATCCCAGAAGAATGGAGTGTTCTTCTTAAGGAGACACATATAACCATGCGTTTTCTGTGCAAAATTGCACATGAAACGGTGGAGAAATTTTGCATTCTCATGCAAACTTTGGAGTTCAAGGAGATTAGTTGGGTCTGCTAGATCTAGAATGGCGGAAATTTTCAAAGGATCAATCTGGATGCCAGATTTGGATACCACAAAACCTAGCAGACATCCCGTCTTAATGCAAAAAACACATTTATGCGGATTGAGCCGTATATTATAATGACGACATCTCAGGAATATCTCTCTAAGATGACCAGGGTGGTCCTCTCATCGCTGTGAATGATCAGGGAGGTCATCAAGGTACGGTTCAACAATATGTTTAATATCATGAAACGCATAGGACATCGTGCACTGGAATGTGGCTCTAGCATTTTTCAAGCCAAAAGGTAACTTCTTATATGCAAAGGTTCCCCATGGGAAAATGAATGCCATATTGTGCTGATCAGAGGGTAATATCTCAATCTAATTATAGCTAGAGAATCCATCCATGAATGAAAAGATGACACTTCCAGCACAGTTGTCGATAATCTGATCGATGTGCAGAGTATGAAAGTTGTCCTTAGGACAACCTTTATTCAAATCCCTAAAGTTGATACAGACTCTAATGTTTCCCTACTTTTTATTGACAGGGACAACGTTCAATACCCATTCCGTCAGGGGTATAGGATAAATAAACCCAGCTTTGAGAAGTTTCTCAATTTCAGCTTTAATAGCTGCAGCTTTCCAAGGATGGACTTGCCTTAGTTTTTTCCTGATAGGTTTAGCCGTGGGATAAGTTTTAATATCATGGATCACAATGGATGGGTCAATCCCCGCCATCTCTTCATAGGACCAGGCAAAAATATCATGGAATTCTTTGAAAAGCACCTTATAGGCTTTAGATTCATCTGCCGAGTAGTTCTGCCCAACATGAACATGCTCGATAGTATCAGTCTTGGCTGATATGTCAATCTGATTCGTCTGAGTAATGTTGCAAAGGTTTCCTTCAGAATCTATATCTTGCAACAATATAAGACTTTGGGGTACGTTGATAATATCAGTAGGAAACAAGGATGCAAAATCATGGCTGACCGAACTAGTGTTGGGGAGGAACATGGATCTATGATGGTGATCCTCCCAAATGGACTCATCCATATTCATGATCTCCATAGTGGACTCATCGGAAGGAAAGTATTAGAGAGATAGTCTAGAATAGGAAGAGAAGGGTCTAACCAGTATGGTAAATGGTAAGGATCTGAAGCCACTAGATGAAGGTCGTCAGTGCGATCATCAGACAAGGTTTGAATAGCATCATACAGTGCTTCGTGTGAACTCAACGAGGTGGACTCAACAACATGTTTACCCTTAGGCTCATAATCAAATGAGGTGATCATATGGATTGTCGTGGTATCCATGCTAGGAGGAGTGGATGGAAAAATCCCCATAAGGGATGAATCCTTCAACATGCCTACCCCAGTCGACTAGTAAGGAGGAGGGGACTGGCCTAACATGGGGATGTTATTAGCTGTGGAGGTAGTAACATCCAACATATAGAAATCAAGCTGATCAATAGTAACAATTCTCCCTAGATGTGGAAATTGGACTGTTTGGAATATTGTTGAGGCGACAGTAGTCATGGCATAGAACCAATTTCTTCCTAGAAGGAGGTTGTAATCTAAGGGGGCTTCTACCACTTCTACTTGAATGGAAATGGTTTTTCCCCCCAGCTCGACCGCTAGGGATGATATGAGACCATGGGGTTGGAAACCCCATCCGTCAAAGGCTTTAAGGGTTGTAGGTGATGTTACAAGCTCGGGAGAACCAAGAGCCTTCCAACAAGATCGAGACAAAACCGAGGTTGAAGCTCCTTCATCTAGTACTGTTCAAAAAACATTATTTCCAACTACTTTAGTAATGATCTGAAAAGAAAGTTTATGTGGTAACCTAAAATTATAGTTCTCAACATTGAAATGAATCAAGTTAGTATTATTCGGGTCTAAAGATCCTAATGTTGTTAACAAGTTTTTGCGCTGTGTAGGGAAACTTTGGAGTACTTCTAAGGTAGACATTGCACAAGGTGCATGAGCGAGATCTTCAACTACATTATAAAATTGAGAAGCTCAGGCATTAGGGTTAAATACTTCCTTCTGAAGAGTGCTCATATGTGGATGCAAAATCGTGTCGAGAGTAGTCTTTTCGATAGATAAGGGCATAGTAAACGAGGATTCTGGAGAACTAGTAGAGGGAGCTTTCCCTGAAGAAGAATGATCTTCTTTCTTATCTATGGGTTTGTCATAGTTCTGACTTTGAGTTTGCAGATTGATGGCATCTGAGGACATCATACGAATTTCCTCTGACGAACTGGAGTTACCCTGATTAGACAAGTGGTCTATCAGTTGTTGTTGAGAGGGAAAAGGATTCGTAAGTACTGCAGGTGTGGAATTGGACTTTAGAAACTGGGAGATTTCATCCCGATGAGGACACTCCTTTGAAAAATGGTCACCACTGCATAGTAGATAGGGATATTTTTCCTTTCTTTTCCCTTTATCCTTATCATTATTGGTTGGTCTTGGAGTCTCCTATTGGTTTCCAGGTTTTTTATTTCTATTTTTACCTTTCTTTTTATTATTACTTGAGGTTTGAGTACTTTGAATAGAGTTGACCTCGGCGGAAACCTTAGGATTCGAAGGAGTAGGGGTGGTAGTTTGGGGTTTCCTAGCAGGTTTCGCTACTGACGAGGACTGGATTGAACCAACAATCCCATCAATAGGTACTTCTGCTGGTGGCTTGGCAAGATCATTGCTTGGGTGAGGAGCTTGAGGAATCAAGTCATAAAGGGTTCTAGACTAGGAATAGACCAAGTCTAGATACTGGGATTGACTAATAGCCTGCTCTTCAATAATGCCACCACCCATAGCCACATCTTGGGAAATAGGAGGCAATAAGGATTTGGTAAACCAATCAGCTAATAACTGATCTGGAATAGGGGCCTTAATAATCCTTCTCCGCCTTCTCCACTCGTGAATATGATCGGATATGTGGGTGGAGGTGTTTTGTCATAGAGAATTTAAAAGATCAGTGCCCATTTCATAACAAATAGGGAGCTGAAAGTGTGTAAGAAACACGGTTGCCAATGAGCCAAAATCCACAAACGAATGTTGTGGGAGTTCAATGTACCACTTCATGGCTATATCGGTCAAAGTTCGTTGAAAGAGTCGTAACCAAATGGAGTCATCCATGAGGGAGTTCGAAGAACACCACAAATGGAATGTCATAACATGGTTCTTTGGATCATCTCCCTGCTTCCCATCGAACTTCACGATATCTGATGGTAACTTTATCGGAATGGGAGGCCACGAAGGATTGTGTCAAATGGGGTCATTAATCAACTTGGACAAGTCAGGTAAGTCCAAATTTTCTAGGTAAGGTAATTGCCGGTTGGGTTGCACATACTGGTAATATTGATATGGCATATAATTACCAGTAGGAGCATAAGTGGACTGAAATACAGGTTGTTGTGACGAAGAACTACCGGTCAATATGCCCACAAGGGGTTGATTTATGAGATTAGGACTATTAGGACCACTAGAGCCTCCAGGAGTAGGACCACTAGGGCCACCAAGACCACCAAAACCACCGAGACCACTAAGACGACTAGGACCACTAGGACCACCAGGAGGCAGACCACCAGACCCTCTAGAGCCACAAGGAGGTAAGCCTCCAGAGCCTCCAGAACCACTAGGCAGAGGGCCACTAGACCCTCCAGAGCCATAAGGAGGAAAGCCACCAAGACCTTCAGGACCACTAGGACCACTAGGACCAAAAGGAGGAAACTTGCCAGATCCTCCAGGACCATTAGGCCCCCCAGGGGGAGGACCTCCATAAGGAGCTCCTCCGGCACCTCCCGCAGTATGTATAGGTATCCCCCCCATAGATGGCATGTAAGACCAGTTGGGTTGGCCCCATGGCATAAAAGCATTACTAGGGTATGGAATTCCAGCATAAGGTATCCCTATAGGATTATGTGGATGATTAATATTACCTATAGGTATGGGATAACCATAACCTCCAGAAGATCTGGTTACAGGTTGTGCCCCCGAGGGCTAACCTGAACTAGATGGGGGATTAACCACATTAGTATGGGTGGGAGGGACATAAAATATAGATGGTTCTATATTATAGGTCTGTCCTTGACTAGGTACAATTTTGGTGTCAGATAACATAGGTCGTGTCGGGGGTTTCCCCCCGGCACTAGAAGGTACAGACGAAACTAGAATTGAAGGTAGAGTCCCAGGTGCAGAAGACCTGGGAGGATTAGGAACAGACATAACATGGGAGGTGGTGGTATTTTGACCTGGGTTGTGGGGTGTTATTGGACGATCTATAATCAATTCAATGGGTCTCATAGAATTGGCAAGTGAACGATATCCCACAGGAACAGATGTGGAACGTGATGGTGTCGAGCCTAATAGGTCATCTATTTGATTTTCAATCTCCTGTGCATGGAGAATGGAAGCACGGTATTTCCTACGTTCTTCTTCATCTTCAGAAGAGTTTAAACGGGTGCCAAATGAGGCAATGGCCTGTCCTACAGGGGTATCCCAAAATGGAGCATTGGGACCAAAATTCGGATAGGTACTATCATCAACATGACCTTCCACGGGAGAATGGAATGAGGTATTTCCTCAAGAAGGTTGTTGGACAAAGGGAGGCGAGTGTGAAGAATATGGTACTCTACTTTCTACAACCACACTATCTTCCAAACAACTATCTTGAACACAAAATTAAAGACAAGCAGCACTTTCCAAACTGATTTCTCTTTTCTAAAAGAAATAAGAAGGGGGAGAATCTCTTTTCCTAAAATAAAAACAAGAAGCACACTACCTGCAAATGCACTCTATTTTTTCAATTTTCTCTTAAAACATAGGCAAATCTAACTTAAAACTACCATATTTTTTATTTTGATTGAGATAGTACTAAATGCATAAGAGACAAAAGAACATGAAGACCCCGAAAGCTTGTAAATCCAATCAGCGATCCACTGTCGAACGCTCAATGATGATAACCTAATCTCAGTCAAATTTTTTCTTTTTTAAAGGAAGAAAAAGAAGTTTTCTATGCAACCAAGAAATGAAACTAAGATGCTAATTAAATGTTCTTCTTTTAGTCTATATAACAGAAATGAAAAGAGATCTTACTAACACCCTAAGCTTTTCAAAAAATAAGAAATCCTTTTGCAAACACAACCAACAAGCCCAGAAGCAAATGAACAATAAAAAATCCTAATCTAGCTTTTGAATTTCCCAATCAAACCAATCTTAAACCAAAAAAATTCAAACCACAAGCATCAGATTTTGTCACACAAGTCTGACAGTGCAGGAATGAAAGCAAAACAACTCAAATTTTTACAAAAAATGAGGAAAAGAGGTCTTGGAATGATGCCTACCTGGCACCGCACTTCTCGAGTGTTGACAGAGCAGTTCTATCCTAGCACCCCTTCTCGCCAATGGGATACATGCGGTGGCACCGTGTACTACCCACTCTTTTCAGGTGGTGGCACTGCTTCTCGCAAACTCCATAGGCACAGTTCCCTGTAAAACTACAAAACACAAAGAGAACGATAGATCAAGTTATAAAAATACCAGATCAGGGTAAAGGCTGATAGATTGAGTATAAAAATAGAGCATAAAAGGTCGAAATGATTTAGATATGAACAGATTTGGAAGTTTCAAACCCAAATTGACTAAGTCAGATAGTAGATCTAACTGAAGAGAGTTGGAGAAGGAGCCTGGATTCAGACAAGAGTTGAAGAACTGAGGAAGATTAGAACAATTGATACATACATCTATTCCCCAGTGGAGTCTCCATATTTGTTATCAAGAATATTTCACCTTCTGCGGACATTAAGGTGTTCCACTGGTCTGAATGGTTTAGATCAAGAACAAATGAATGACAAAGGTTGAAGACCCTCCCTGGACATCGTAGATACCTGGAATGTGATGCTTCGATAGTAACCTTGTATACCTGCAATCAGATCAAACACACAAACACATCAAAGCTGCCAGAATATAATCTACTAATCCATGTTAGTGACTAAGGAATCTAACAAAATATACATGTGAAATCAAACAACAATAGTAATGTGGGATGGAAATCATCTTTGCATTAAGATAAAAATGGAGAAGTTTACAACTAATTAAGCCTTAGTGTTGACATGTGTTAGCTGGAATATTTCACCTTCTGCGGACAGTAAGGTGTTCCACTGGTTTGAATGGTTTAGATCTAGAACAAATGAAGGACAACGGTTGAAGACTCTCCCTGGACGTCGTAGATACCTAGAATTTGATGTTTCGATAGTCACCCTATGTACCTGCAATAAGTTGAAACACGCAAACACATTGAAACTGCCAGAATATAATATATTGATCCATGTTAGTGACTAAGGAATCTAACAACATACATGTGAAATCAAACAACAACAATATATGTGGGACAGAAATCAACTTGCATTAATATATAAATATGAAGAAGTTTACAACCAAGCCTTAGTGTTGACATGCATCTCCATGAAACCAAGCATTCTCATCCCCATAAGCTCTGACTCTAGCTCTCTATGCTCTCCAATGGTCTTGGGCCAAGTTATCAATCCAATAGCATAACAATACCTTAAGATTTCTCCCCCTCAACCATGGATATGAGCTTGTATTTATAAGGCTCAATGGATAGGGATGGTTGAGAGATTAGTTAATGAGGTGGCCTCTAGGATCCTGGGATGAGGGATCTTGAGCTCAATCAACCCACAATGATAGGGATAAGGGAGGACATGAGGCTTATCATCTAGAATCCTCGAGGAACTTCTCTTTTTCCCTTTTTACCTAGGGTACCGCATTTCTCCTTTAATGATAGAGCGGTTCTGGTAAAAAACGCTTATGGACTAAGGGCCATAAGCGGTGGCACCGCTTGTGGACAATAAGGGATAGGCGGTGCAAACAAGGTACCACTCCTAGACAAAGGGGCAAGCACAGTGCTAGGAATTTTCATGGAACATTGACAATTAGCATGAGTTTCCACTCCAAGAGCCGGGATTCAGGGAAAGTAGGTATGTCAAAAGTCTTATCACATGATGGTGACAGGATTTTGTTATAACAGGATTCCCCCCAAAGCATGAGTCTTGGATGGATACGATAAACGAGAGCTTTGAGAGAACAAGTCCTCCCCATGAGATGAAAATGTTGGCTCAATCAGAGCATATTGTCAAGTAGGAATCTGTAGTACATCAGTATGTTGACTCATAGACACAAGTAACCAAACTCATGGCTACAGACCAATACAACACAGATCCATGAGAGGAATAAACAAGCATGGCTACTAGAATACAGCGTAGATCCATGTGATAGAGGACTCAAACTTTAACATAGCTACTAGACATACAATGTAGATCTATGTCATACAGATACAAATTTGAGCATAGCCACAACCATACAAATGTGGATCCATGCTAGATATACAAAACTCCATCACAACCTGGGGAAAAGCAATGAGCGCTTTAAACAAATACCTAGGGTCTTCGTCTCATCTTCCACAAAATATGATTATATCCATCTAATTACAATGATCTAAAGTTGAACATGGTAGAAACCACTTGATTACCGGCCAATGATGTGAACCATTAACAAGTGCGAGGGAGATCACCATTGATGTCAATGATTCCCAAGGCACCCTAGTACAATCTACTGAGTGTGAATAGATGTCCTGATGTCGAACACCCAGTCAATTCTATCGATCAAAGGTCAATGATGTGAACCCATGTCGAGAGTGAGAGAATCTGTCATTCAGGCATACAGATCTCAAGGTACTAAATATTGTTTCTAAGACCATTTCCCGGATGATGAGCTGATGTCGACAGGAGTAGTCTCGTCGAAGGAGGGCCATGATGAGTCCCACATTGACGACATGAAACTCAGAACATAGTTTTGGAATGATGTGAATATAGTAACCATAGGATTGACTCAAAGATACTGACACAAAGACAGTGTGGACTACAGAGGTGAAAATTCTTCAAATCCCCTTTGAACATCGGGAGGAACGACAAAAAGACTTGGCAGCATGACAAAATGGGACAAACACACAATGTGACAATGGACAATGCATTCTTTTGAAAGACTCAAAGGAGTGACATGACTCACGAAAGTGGATCATCATGTAGATCAGCTAAATACCCAATTGACTGACATGATGTGCAGGAAAGTGGCATGTTGAAAGGTAATGATAAACAACTGCCATTATTTACAAAATGATTCCCTTCCCATTTCCCCCATCATGATCGATGATTGCCTATTTTTGGTTTTACGAGTTCAAAGAGGGTAACAAACACTCAATATAGCTCATCAAAAGACAAGTCCATACTCATATGTTTTACGAACCTGAGAGAGGAGGGATTTGTTCCCAAAATGGGTCTCTCAATGTTTGATTTAACAAGTCCACTGAAAGAAAACTCGGTATTGTTCATGTTTAGAGAGTCTGAACATATACGGAAGAAGACTCCAAAGGGGTCCTTTTTCGTATGATTTAGTCTCTAAGGCCCGAAAAAGTGTAAAATCATACCTTAGAGAACTCTTCCAGTCATGA
>LPNX010184700.1:54868-70867 GCA_001517045.1 Pseudotsuga menziesii
ATACTTCTAGAGGTCATGTTACTACTTTTCGAGAGTATATTTCTACTTCTGGAATGTATATTCCTACTTCCAGAGTGTATATTCCTACTTACGGAGTCTCTCATGGGACATCTCATGTGATGACTTATGGACCTTATTATGGGACGCAATATGGATAGGGTTCTTCGCCTTATGGGTGCGGGTATCAATAACCCGCTTACTCTCCAAATTACGGCTTTGTAGCTCCAAATAGTCAAGGTACACCACACTATGGTGCTTCCATGCCACCCTATACAGGTCAAACGGAAGGAAGGCACTATGGCCAAGGCCATGGTGGTTATGGTAATCAGACCTATGTGAATTAGAACTATCAAGGAGAGGTCCATCTACCTACTCATCCTAGGCTCCCTTTCCCTGCAACGCTAAATATTCCTAACTTGTCAAGATTGATGAACAATCCTGTAGCTCATGACCCACCTTGGCCGGCTGTCCCTACTAAGCTTCCCTCAAACATACCCAAATTCAAGGGCAACCTGGGAGAGGATATGAGCAAACATGTTACTACCTTTCACCTATGGTGCTCTTCAAATTCCTTACACCAAGATTTGATCCGTTTAAGGCTGTTTCAATGCACCCTTATAGGGCCTGCCGTGAAATGGTATATAGAGCTACCTAGCGGGGCATTCGCTTTGTTCGATGACCTAGTGATGACTTTTCTTAAACACTTTCAGCTACCGGTTAGTTATGACATTGGTACATAAGTCTTTTCAACATTTCGACAGGATAAATCCACACATATCTTGGATCATATCCAACACTGCCCTAGACGGAAGAGGTTGATTAAAGCCTTTATACCACTGAAATTCCTCCTCGAATGGTTCCTTAAGTTGTTATTGCCTTATATAGCGAAGGATGTTTCTACATCCAGAGTGCAAAATGAGGAACAAGCCATTTTTAGGGCAGAGGAACTGGCATTAGAGGAAATTTCAACTCAAAATGGGCCTCCTAAAATGAACTAATAAAATAATAGTTAAAATAATAAAATAATATTTATTAATTTTGGAGGAAGAAAAGAAAAAAACTACTTTTTTGTTTGTATTTTTGACATATCTCCCTATGTTTTTACTCAAATTTCGATCAGGAGAGCTCGTTGGATGCAGAATTAAATTCTGCATCCAACGAGTACCCACTCGGCATACTTTTGACGGATCCCGCTACCACAAAAACAAGAAATACCTGAAAAAAATGGAATGATGACATCATCATTCCATTTTTTCAGGTATTTCTTGTTTTTGGGGTAGTGGGGTCCATCAAAAGTATGCCGAGTGGGTACTTGTTGGATGCGGAATTTAATTTCGCATCCAACAAGCTCTCCCGATTGAAATTTGAGTAAAAACACAGGGAGATATGTCAAAAATACAAACAAAAAAAGTAGTTTTTTTTATCATACCTATCCCCAAATTTATATCAAAAAAGTGTTTAAGACCTATACGGTTTTTCAAATTTAAAGCAATTTCATTGGCTAACACATGATGACATGGAATTTGAATAAAAGTTAAAAGGCCCATTTTGAGTTGAAATTTCCTCTAATGATTTGATTTATGCTCAATCCGGTTTGTTATATGAGATCATTCCCAATGCTCCACGTTCTAGTTTCGACCCCAAAGTTAAACCTGGACCACATGCCCATGGCATTGTTGGTTGTGTGAGTGTTAAACTTGCGGATTCAGTTGCAAAACAAATCAATTAATTGTTAATCAACCAATCTACTTCGAGACTTGCCATGGCATCATCTCAACCCACCCCAACAGCGAGTGTGCTTTCGGTGCAATCGTTGGACCAGAAGGGTAACCAGTAGCCTGGAAGGAATAAAAAGAAGGGTAATAACAATCATAAGGGTGGGAATATGAATGAGAATGCTAATAATAATTACATGAACACCTGTAATGCTGGGGGAGACAAGCAAGCTAAATGTAAGGTTAAATTTCCTTGCAAGTTGTGTAAGGAAGATCACCTCACTTACTTATTCCCTTGTATTGATGAAGCCTCGAGATTCTTAGCATAGGGCCCAACTGTGCTCACTAACCCTTTACCTCACAATCAAAACATGAACTTGAGGACCCATGATCAGTCTGGTGGTGATCAAGATCCACCGGAGGGTAGTGGTCATGGTTGCATTAACATGGTACGTGCTGTGAAAGTTGTGACCCGTTCGAAGGACTATGGTTCGTCACAACCCAACCCAGGAAAGGAACCTGATCCACCAAGGACTCCTTTGCATATTGAAAAACCCGTGGATAAACCTGAAGCTACACCTCGCATTTCTAAGGGAGTCCTTAAGCATTCAAGGCACAATCCTAATACCCAAGCCGCCCAGAACTATTCTGTTGTCGAGGATTTGGGCCACTCCTTGTGCGATGTCTGCGCTAGAAGTGCTTTAGAGTTGTCCTTCACAAAGGAAGGCTTTGATTTCTGCCCTTGGTGTGAATGATGATAATTCTTCCTCTATGATTAAATTTGAAACCGCAGGACTTCAGCCTCGCTTGCCTTACAATGCATCTCTTTTGATTCATGTAGAATGTCTTAACATGACCGTCAAGCGCACTATGATTGACGAAGGCGCTGCTACTTCTATGATGTTTTTATCATGTTGGAAGGGTTTAGGTTCTCCTAATTTGTCTAAATCTATGACCATGTTAACTGCGTTCGATGGGAGATTGTTTAGGCTGCATGGGATCCTTCCTTCCCTTAAGGTCCATTTGTGAGGAAAGACCATTGCGATAGAGGTCGAGGTGGTTGATGCGCCCCTTGACTACAATCTCTTGCTGGGTAGGAATTGGATGTACAGTATGCAAGCCATATATTCTTCCTTATTTCATATTCTATGCTTTCCATTTAATGGGAAGATAGTTACAATTGATCAAACATCATTCAAGAATCTGTTGGTTACCGCATCTTTGGGAGCTTCGATCCCGATTGTAGAGCACTCTCAGCCAGCAACTGGGAGTGTGGGTGTGGGCGTGTATCCATCCCTCATGGGAATTTTTAGTTGTCTTGCACCTATCCTTATGATAGGCTCTAGTTCTGGTGAGGCTTCAACATCTGTGAGATTGATGTCTTTTTGCACAAGTCATATGGAAGATCCTTGGATTCTTCCTACACCGAATACTTTGAGTGATCCCATCGTAACAGATGGGCCATTTCCTACAACTATGGTATCTTATCAAGATAATATTGGGTGTGTTGCAGAGCCTAGTCCTTCCTCTTCACGAACGGAGGAGGAGGACCCATATGTGTTGCCTGCATGGGAAGTACAGTATTCTCACACACACGACTGCCTTGATAGTGTTTTTCCTTCAGATGAAGAGATTATTGAGGCCATGTCAAGAGTTGAACCACCATGGGGAGAGTTGCATCATAGATCTTACTTTCTTCCTAAGCTTGACTGCTTGGAGCATGAGGACTTTAGGGAGGTTCTTAGTGAGAGAATTGGTAGTCCCATGGTTCCATTAAGCTCTTCTAGTCTGATGGCAGATGGGAACATGGAAAATATATGTCCAGCGATTCCTATCAATATCTCTCGCGATCCTAGCAGGATAGAGAATGTCTATATTCTGTCAGAATGTTCCCATGCTGAGATTCAAGAATATACCAAGCTGTTTAAAGAATTTCGTGATATCTTTGATTAGTGTTACAACAAAATGCTAGGTATCAACCCTCTCATTTTTGAACACAAGATTAAGAATTATCCCAATGCTAAGCTTGTTCGACAATGCTTGCATGCGGTGAATACTAGGAAAGCACCCATGATTAAGGCAAAGATAGAGAAACTGTTGAAATCTAGTTTTATCTATCTCGTTCCCTTAACGGAGTGGGTTTCAAACCCCATTTTGGTTGATAAGAAGCAGGGAGCGATCCGCATATGTACTGATTTATGTGATTTGAATCATGCCTGTCCTAAGGACAATTTCCCCACACCATTTATTGATCAAATTTTGGATGAGTGTGCGGGTAGCGAGGTTTTTTCCTTTATGGACGGCTTTTCCAGATACAATTAGATACAAATTAAACCTAAGGACCAACATAAGACTGCATTTATTTGTCCTTGGGGAGCTTTTTCATATCGAAAAATGCCTTTTGGCCTTAAGAACGCTAGAGCTACTTTTCAGCGAGCCATGACCTTGATCTTCCATGGTATCAAATCGATTATTGAAGTATTTTTGGATGATCTTGCTGCTCATTCTCGTATGAGAATGCATCATTCCTATCATTTGAGATTGGTATTTGAAAGATGCCGCCATTATTTGGTTAGGTTAAATCCTCACAAGTGCATATTTTGTGTGAATTCTGGTCACTTATTAGGATTCATCGTTTCTAAAGAGGGTATAAGAGTCAACCCTTTGAAGGTTGAGGAAATACTTCAGTTGTCTCCCCCGAAAAACATTCGTCATCTTCAATGTTTGCAAGGCATGGAAAAATTCTTACCGAAATTCGTTGTCAAATTTCCCAATTTGATTAGAGGCTTCATGCATCTTTTGAATAAGGACACCACCTTTTGTTGGGATGAGTGAGCCCAGGAGTCCTTTGATGCACTCAAGCGAGCCCTAGCGTTGGCCTTGGTGATTAGTCCCCCAAACTATAGCCGTGATTTTCTACTTTATGTGGCCGCGTCCATGGGGATGATTAGTATGGTTTTGGTTCAAGAGGATGAGGAGCTCCAAGAGCATGTCATATACTATCTGAGCTAGAAAATTATTGGCACGGAGATCCATTATTCCCATGTTGAGAAGCTTGCCTTAGCTACCATACATGTGGTTCAACGGTTGAGACATTATATTCTCCTTCGCCAAACCTTGGTTGTAGCCCATGTCAATCCGTTTTCATTTGTCCTCACAAAAAGGATGATTGGGGGAAAAATATAATAAATGGATTGTCATATTGCAAGAATTCGATCTCGAGTTTGTTTCAGCAAAATCGAAGAAATCGTTATTTTTTGCGGAGCTTATATCGGATTTCCCAAGAGAGGCCGAGGAGTTTGTTTGTGAAGATACGTTTATCGATGAGTACATCTTCTTAATCTCAACTTTAGACCCATGGTATGGGGATATCATTACATATTTACAAACATTGAAGGTCCCTACTCACCTCTCACGAGATGAACAATGACGGTTACATCACATGTCTAAGAATTACCTCATAGTGGATAACACTTTGTACCGCCGTGCAGTAGATTCCATTTTACAACGTTGTCTAACTCATTAAGAGGCTGAGGTAGTGTTGAATGATTGCCATGGAGTGGCGTGTGGTGGTCATCTATCTGGGCTTTCTACAGCCCAAAAAATCTTAAGAGCGGGTTATTTATGGCCGTCAATCTTTAAAGATTGTGTAGATGCGGTCAAGAGGTGCCATCCTTGCCAGGTGTTTGCATGTAATATGCGCTTGAAACCTGCCCCATTACATCCCATCATCACCGTCGGTCCCTTCACTAAGTAAGGGCTTGATTTTATGGATTAGAACCCAACTTCAGCTAGGGGGCATCATCATATCATAGTGGCTATTGACTACTTCACGAAATGGGATGAAGCTATTCCTACAGTTAAATCTGACGGTGAGATAGCCACGCATTTCATATTCAACCAGATTATTACTCGGTTCAGGATTCTGAAAGAGCTTGTCACTGACCATGGCTCGCACTTTCAGAATTGTATGATGGAAGAGTTGGCATCAAATTTAGGGTATAAACAAGAGCATTCCTCCTCTTACTAACCTCAAGAAAATGGACAGGTAGAAGTAGTGAACAAATCACTCAAGTCCATTCTCCAATGAACCATCACACAAAGCAAGAATAATTGGCACATTATGTTATATCCTGCTTTGTGGGCTTATAAAACCACTGTTAAGACTACCACGGGTTTTTCTCCATATCAAATTGTACATGGAGTGGAGTCGGTATTGTCGGTTGAGTGTGAGATTCCTTCTTTGAAACTAGCCATAGAGCTCTTACCAGACACTTCCCCATTGGAGGAGAATTTGGTCCACCTAGAGCAACTTGATGAGCAACATCAAGATGCCTTAGTGGCTCTAGAAGTAAATAAGCGTCGCGTAAAGGTCCAGTATGATAAGTCTGTCCGTCTAAGGAGGTTTAGTGAGGGAGACTTGGTCCTTTTGTGGGATCAACCGAAAGAACCCTTGGGGGCAGGAAAGTTTAACCCCATGTGGCATGGTCCTTATGTCGCCAGACATGTGTTAGATAAGGGCGCTTATGAGTTAGTGGATTATGAGGGAATGGCCTTGGCTAAGCCTAGAAATGGGCTCTATCTCAAGAATTACTATGCATGATTTTCATCCAAGGCTGGTTATTGTATATTATTGTATAGTTTTGCATAGCTAGGTATTTTTATTATGGTGATCGGGTTTGTGATTAGTTTTCGTTTCTTTTGCCAGATGTAAATGGAATCTTCCAACTTCATAGGATTTGTGGATGGTGTGAACCGTCACACTCAACACTCAGCCTCTGCTGCTTGGGTGATTTATACTCCTATGGGTCAGGTATTGTCTTTAGGAGGTGTATGTTTACGACCATCTTCAAACAATGTTGCTGGATATAGTGTCATTATTGAGCTTCTACGTGATGCCATTTTACATGGTGTTCTCTCTCTTGAGGAACGCCTTGATTCAGAGTTAGCAGTGTCACAGCTTAATGGTTTGTACCATGTTAGAGATCCGACATTATTAAGAAGATTCTTACGTGTGAGATTATTAGAATGGAAATTTGACAATATAACATATATACATGTTGCAAGAATTAATAATCAAGTTGTTGACTCATATGCTAACTACGTGTCAGATTGGCATTTGTTTCATACACAATAAGCTCATCACAAACATAAATTTTTACTCATGTAAATAAATAAACTGATCATCATAAAAGTTTTTATAAACATCCAAAATGTGGTAATAAATAGTGTCATAATAAAAAAATGGGGCTCTTGAGCCACCAAAATATAATACACAGTAATACAAAATGTATCACTCCCAAGTATCTAAGCCTCTAGAGGAGGAGGGGGGTTTTGATCGTGGAATTTCACTACGGCTCTAGCTAGCCATCGAAATAACTGCACCCATGCTCGTGGTACACCCACTACCTGACGCTGCATGGCCTCAGGCAAGTCCTCGACTTGCACCATGGGTACTCTATCTGTCAGTCTCACGAAGTTGGTATGAATGCTTTGGAGTGTCCGCTCTACATCCACACCCATGATATCGTCTCCTCTTCCCCTCCGTCTATGATGAGGGAAGTATTCAAGCCAATGTGGTCCCACATCTGCATGCATATGGTAGATGTCACTATGTATTGTCACCCAAAAACATGTCTTTTAATTCCACATAATCAAAAAACACAAAAAAATTAAATAACTCAAAAATCTTAAAAAAGAGGGTCGAGATTCGTTACCTATGTCATCGTATGCCGATCCTGGTGGTAGCGGCATGTCTGGATCTCCCCGAAAATCTATCCCCGCATAGGGTTAGTCATCGATGGAAACTATCTATCATCACCACCATGGAAAGAAATCAGCTGGATAGGGGTTGGACACCCTACCTCCACCCATTCTACGCATCGCATTTGCCCAATGCCGTTGGGCCAAATCTTGAACCCCATGTAGAGGAACATCAACTCTAGGGCTCAATCTTGGAACACGCTCGAAGAAAAACGTGCTCAGTATGCTGTTGAAATGGAAGTTTCACACTCTACCCATCTTGCACTCACTGAGCTGATGTTTCATGTTGCCCAGTAGCACAGTGCTCCAATCATATACCATGGGTCTCATACACTCCACTGCATAGAACATGAAAGGCCGGGAGGCCTAGTGGAGTGAAGCTAAGCCTTATTATCCTGCCCAGTGTCAGTAGGATGGCCTTTAGGCCCAACACCTGTATGGAGTTAGTTTGGATCTAACTCCCCACCTTCTTTGTGTCCAGATAGCAGTACACCGCAATGTACTCATCTATATTCAGGCCACCTCTGGGCCCGCGAGAGCGTAGGTTCACCACTTCCCCCCGTCGAGAAAGTACAGTAATAAAGTATATGTCTTCCACTTCTATGGTGAGGGACATCCTGTCTATATGGAACGACTCTGAGTCTGGATCCTAGTAGTCCACTAACATCTGCAATAGTCCTGGTTTGTCTCTTAAGCCACCAAGACACCAAAATTTGTAAAGCCCACATGCACGTAACAATTGTCAAGCCATTAGATCTGCCGTTAATCCCTCTTCTATATCACCATGTTCACGTTCTCTCCATTCTAGAACCATCCTACACAAAAAATTTGAATTTTTTCCATTAGAATACTTTAAAAACATTGACTGCGACCACATACACGACTGTTTGCCAAACAGCCACATATGTACATGACTGTGAGGGCATTTTCCACGTATATCTAGCCCTATATGCGGAAAAACCCTTGATTTCCGCATGGGCTATGGCGCCTATCTTAGAATGGCCTAGAATGCTAAATACACCATGGAATTTGACAAAATTTGCATCAAAATGAAAGAGTAGAGCATGGGTAAGTACCTGGAAAAAACAGTTGTGGATTCTGTCGGCTGGATCTCCTGGAATTCATTGTTGATGTTCTGAGCTCAAATGGGTAAAAATTTCAAATGTTTTATAATGTTTTGAATTTTTTACTATTTATAGAAATTTTTCAAATCTTTGAAACTTTTTACCCCCTTTCCTATAGTTTGGACTGTTTCTAATCCTTTTGGACCATTTTTGGAATAATGTATGATGTAGGAGACCTTTTTGAGTGTCGTTTCGGCCATTGGATTGACCCGTTCGTGCTAATTTTAGGTATGATGTCTAAACTGGCATATAGGTTAGGTTTCATCACCATTTTCATTTTGCATGACCTTATGACCATTTCATTATAGCCTTAGGTATGAACCCACTCGATTATGTCACATAACCTTCTTGTTGTGTTAGAAGTGGCATGATATGAGTGGTAGAGCTTGACCTTACATGGGTACCCTAGTTAGCGCCTTATTTGCATTTGGTGCCCATGTTTACATTTTGTCCCTTAGGGTGTGGGAGTCCATTGTATAGTATTGTCATGACATTTCGCAAGAGCCTCATACTCTTCTTGATCTTTTGCTGGCCTATTTCCCTCAGGACTCCCTTATGTCAAGTTGTAATTGCATTAACATGAGCTTTGCCTACCTTATTGAGCCTTATGCCGTCTTCCCTGACATTGAGTTTCAGCCATATAGCCCAAGCTTGTCTCATGTCTAGACTTGCAGAGCCATTTTATATATCCTTTGCAACCTGATTCCCTATTTTTACCGGGAGGGGATTTTCCCTCAAGTGTCACTATCCTACACATGTATCCTTGCATTGAGCATAGGTATGTTCCACTTCTTGGAACTAGTTTGTTTGGCCATATGACACTCATCTCCTCCTAGTCTATAACTATAAATCCATTTTATTCTTTTTCAAGCTTTTTAAATATGTGAAAAGTCCAAAAAAATCAAAAAACCAAAAAGCCAAACAAGGAAAGATGTTATATTTTGGCAGCTGTCAAGTCATGTCGCCTTCAAACAGAGCACTGTATATCACATCTGTTGGTTGGGTTTATAGTTTGACTCTAGGAGCCGTACTCGTTTCATCTGATTTTTATCTCCACCGACTAGTTAAGCTTCTAGTCCCCATGGAGCCTCTGTCGATGCCTCCTGTGTCGCAGAGATGTCCAAGTTTTATATATCGAGTCTATGTTGCCTTTATTCAATCACCATTCATCATTATGCTCTTGTTTGAAGGAAGTTGAAACCTGAGTCAACCATTCCTCAGTTATCTTGACTTTGCATGTCGGCCATTCCCGGTACAATTACTGGTTCATGCACCTTATGATCGAGTCCTTCCACATTATACAACTTTGTTGAGTACCTCGTGTTGGATGATGGGGGATGCTTTAATTCCCTCCTTCTAGCAGATTTCATCCCATCAACTTCAGATCATTTATTCTGGGATTGGAATCTAGAGTCATTTTTGAGTGCCTTGAGACTTACAGTCATTAGTGACAGGTTCTCTCGCCATCAATAGTTTTTAGGAATACATCAATGTCCCCTGATCGATGGATCCTCTCAAGTGTTCGACCTCAACACATTTATTCACACTTGTTAGTTTGCACTCTAGTACCTTGATTCCCATTTTCATTATTGGTGGGTGATCTCGTGTCTGTTAACGGTATACATCAATGATCGGTAATCAGACGATGGACTACTATGTTTGACCTCGACACCTCTATTCACATAGTAGGACATGTACCCGTAGCGGTTTTTGTAGAAGACCTTCCAAATTGGTGGCATCTCTTATATGCTACCTCCTTGATCATGCCAGTGTTCATGACATTTCAGCTCTCGTGACTTGATTCCAGTATATGTCAGACATTTCCAGCTATTATGGAGATCTTGATCCATTGTATATCTTTAGCCATTATGGAGATCATTATCCTTTGTATATATTCATCATAGATATTCTGATCTATGTATATTTTATGTGGCGATGACCACTTATGTGATATCTTGTATCATGCCTATTCATGGCCATTGTACTCTTATGTATCCAGGACTACTAGATGTAATTGCAGTTATGTACAGAGTTGTATCATTGTACTATGCTGATTGGGTGGCTGGTCTTCCATTTGGGATCCTTCATCACTCCACTTCTGGGATTGACTTATAATGTATTTCGGCCATCGTATGACCCCTCTGACCTCACACATTAGGGGGCATCTGTTATAGCTGATTTTACCACTCCAGGTGAATCACACTTGTATGGCCTTCCCTTGTCCCTCTGCAGACTCCTTAGACCCCTTGGACCATTTTTTGTCCTTCGATGTTTACTAGACCATCCCTATAAACATGTGAAAATTGATATACGCGACTTTTAAACCCCTAATCGTGTATATACGTGGGTTTGACCCCTAAAACCACGTACATCAGGATGTGTACAAAATCCAAATCCTTTTGGAGTTTTCCTTGACATGGATCTGACTCACTTGACTCCTGACCTTCCATATGCCTTGAGATCACTCAAATTCGACCTTTCATTACCCCTTTGAAAATCTATATAAGGAACTCTTTGGATACATTGAAGGCATAAGAGATTTGAGAGCAAAGAAACTATATTCCATTGTTGCCATAACTTGTGCTTGAGTCTACATCCCTTTGTCCCTTGGAGCACTTTTGTTTTCTTCCCAAGCTTTCCTTTTGATTGTGAGCTTGCTATCGAGAGATGGAGGATTGAGGTGGTGGATGCCCAAGTGGGTGATTTAGTTTCTCCAATTCGCAGACGTGCTGACAGAGGTTGTATCCATTGTAATCTCTGATTTTATATTAATAGAAATATATTATCCTGTCCAATAATGTATGCTTGAATGAATATTTTATCCATGGATGATTTCAAATGCTTATACATTGTTGATTATATATGCTAGAATAGGTTTAACACCAATATATATAGTATGCTTGTCTTGTTTACTTGTTGTTGAGGAAGTGATTAATCAATTCAAGATGAAGTTGGAAAGCTCAATGGGGATATACTTCAACCATCCAAAATAAAGTACAAGGTCTGATCCTTTAGTGTCAGATATTTAATTTCTATTGCATATTCAAAAGGATTGATTTTTGGAGTCAAGCTGTCTGTTGTGGTACCCCAAGCCATAGGAATTTCTCTCCGTAACAACATGATCTCGATAGAACTATTATTGAACATGATAATGGATTTACTATGGTAAACATAAGGTTGTTTGAGCCAGGAACAAAGCCCTATGTTCTTCCAAGCCAATGTGAACAAGTATTTTACTCAGAGGTTCTAGGTAAAGCAAGCTAGTCGTTTGTTGTGAGACACGATCCAAGGGGAAGGCCAATAAAGTATAACCTAGATGATGGTAATGAAGAGGGTTCTCTGGAAGAATAATATGATGACGAAGAGCATGATCAACTTGAGTTAGTAGACAATGTTGATGAAGATTATTTCGACGATGACACGATGAGCACAACTGATCATGATGACAATGATGATATGGCCAATCCTTACAATGTTGACTATGTATCTGATGATACAGATGATGACATGGATGAAGAAGACGCTGACATGGATGAAGAAGACACTAAAATGGATGAAGAAGATGATGAAATATATTGAAATTGTCATCATCATCATCATCATCATTTTCATCATCGACATCATCATCATCATCATCATGGTCTTCATCATCATCGTCGTCATCATCACACATCATAATCTTCATCGTCGTCGTCATCATCATCACACATCATCATCATCATCATCTAATCATAATCATCATGATCAACATCATCATCATCGTCGTCATCACCATGCTCACATGCTCAACTTTTCAATCATCCTTCAAAGCTATATTTTCATTTATCCAAGATACTCATCATCAACATCATCATCATTGTCATTCTCATGATGATGATAATCATCATCATCATCATCATCAATATCATCATCATCTTCATAATCATGATCATAGTCATAATCATCGTCTTCATCACCGTCGTCATGATCAACATCATCATCATCATCATCATCATCATCATCTTCATCATCATCATCATCTTCATCGTCATCATCATCATCATCATCATATTCATCATCATCGTCATCATCCTCATCATCATCATGATCAACATCATCATCATATTCATCATCATCATCATCCTCATGATGATGATAATCATCATCATCATCATCAACATAATCACGATCATCATCATAATCATGATCATCGTCATAATCATAATCATCGTCTTCATCAGCATCATCATCATCATTATCATCATAATTGTCATCATCATTGTCATCATCGACATCATCATTGTAATCATCTTCATCAACATCATCATCAACATCAGTATCATCAACTTCGTCATCATCATCATCATTATCATCCTCATCCTCATGATGATGATAATCATCATCATCATCATTGCATCGCCAACATCAACATCATAATCTTCATCATCATCGTCATCATCATCATCGTCATCGTCGTCGTCGTCGTCGTCATCATCATCATCATCATCAAGATCATCATCATCATTGTCATCACAATCATTATCATCATCATCATCATCATTGTCATCGTCGTCATCAACATCATAATCATCATCAACATCATCATTGTCATCAACAACATCCTCATCATTGTCATCATCGACATGAACATCATAATCATAATCATTATCATCAACATCATCATCATCATCACCATCATCATACCATGCTCACATGCTCAACTTTTCGATCATCCTTCAAAGATATATTTTCATCTATCCAAGATAGGGATGTGTCGTTATGTAGATAGTTCTTCCCTCATTAATGTGAAGGTTCTTTATTCAAGTTACGATATAATAAAAATATCCTAATACTATTATGGCAATTTATATAATATAAAATAACATATAATAAAAATAAAATACATATAATATAAAATAATATATAATAAAAATAAAAAACATATAATATATAATAACAAATGACAAGTGTATTTGGACATTGTCGCGACTCGTTTTGGACATTTCAATTCAATTTGGAGGTTTTTGTGAATTTGGGAATAGGTCTGCTGGAGCACAGGGTTGAGAATTGGAGCTCACTGTTGATAATTTGATCTCACACTTGAGAATTGGAGCTGACAGTACAAATTTGGAGCACACGGTTCACGTTTTGCAGTTCCAATTTTGGATTTGGAGCTCATGGCTCAACAGGTAAGCATCATGACCTCCTTTTTTTGGGCATGCTGTGACAATGGTTTTTTGGGCATCCTGTGACAAGGGTTCTTGGGTGACAAGGGTTTTTTGTGCATGTTTTGATGTTTGCTCCTTTGTGGGACAAGCTTGAAAGCAGACAGACCCTTCCTCATTTAGTGGGTTATTTAGGGATTCAATTTACAAACCTTCTTACCTTACAAATGAGAAACTCGTTGTTTGGGTCATGAACTTAGAATAGGGCTTCGCACCTCACCCCTTCTTGTATCTATGAGTCACTATTATAGTGATAATTCATTTTGTAGCGCATCTATAGATGTAATTACGCAATTTATCTAGTTTTTCACAGATAGGCTTGATCAAAGAAGTACTTCGAAGAGACTGATTATCCGGACCTATCGAATGGTTAAAATAGAACTAGGAAATTGGGGCCCCTGACTACAACTAGTAAAACCCCTCTTAAGGTAAGTAAGGTCATACTATCTTATGGAAATAATAAGGGAATAAAGACTTCCATAATGAGGAGGTATTACTTCACAAGGAGGTATTAATTCACCAGACCAGTTCATCCTCATATTCAACCGGTAAGGTCAGGTACTATAGGGAATAGAAGCCCTTAATCTTTTAGAAGGAAAGAGAAATAAGGGGTATGGGTTGATTTTCATGTTTCCAACTTAGGCAATTCATAAGGCAGGAAAGGAAAGTAATAAGGGGGTGCCAACCACCCGCCCCACCACAGGGTACCCGATCTGGCGGTGCCAATAAAGAGCAGGTTTTAAGGCAGAGAGTGGTACCATATCTAGGGAACGACCTTGGATCAATAAAAAATATACCATAGGGAACAGATCCTCTCAAATCCAGTACCTTGAAAAACACACTAGTTCGGAGACAAAAGTTTGGGAACAAAGAATTTGAAATAAGTAGCGACTTTTAAAAAACCAAGGCAAAGCAAACAATTTCTTGGTTGGGGCAGTTATACACCTTAACAAGTTGGAGAATACAGTAGAGACAACCATTACAGGAAGGGTCTAAGGTCGACAATTCAATGCCAAAACCCTCAAGGATTGGGGTTAGGAAAATTGGGGTGACAAACTAGGATGCGTGCCCAAAGTCCTGTTAATATCATCGTCAAACAAAAACTGTCCATGAGGACAAAGTTCAAGAACTCTGTCCACATGAACTACATCTCACAAAAGATATGATTTAGGAATAAGTCCTTAGTTTTCAAGTGTGAACTAATTATTTTCCAACTATGAATTAATTATTTGAGATCATATTAGACTCCTTAAGGATATAGAGCCATTGGACTGGCTTATAATGAGTAATGGGTTTTAAATTTAAGTTATGAAAAACAATAATGAATCCAATAGCAATTTATTATAAAAGTAAAAGTATAGTATTTGGTTAGGATATTTTTATTACTGTATTCATAGTAATAAATTGTTTGTATAAATCCATCAAAAGAAAGATGTGGATGGTGTCTTTAATAGTTGGCAAGATTATTTACATTTAATTGTAATTTTTTTATAAGACTTATCATTATTCCATCACGATGCTTCCTTTCAAGGTTGTGTATGTTAGTAATAGTTACAAAATAACATACATTAACTATTCCCCAAACTTTTAGAACTCAACCCTAAATTAAACCCCTTAGTTACTTTGAAAGAAATATATTTACAAACATGATTCTCATACTGATTTGGTAAAAATCTATCCATATAAAAGTCAATCTTTGAGCTATCAGCTGAGCTAGAGATAAATTGGAAAATTCTACAATGTCCCCTATCAATTCTGGCCTTTAGTGCTGCAAAACTGCGTTTTCAGAATTTTTGTAGCATTTTCCCCTATTTTACACTGCAGGCGCTACAAAAGTTTCACCTTCAGAACTTTTGTAGAATTTTCATTGTTTTTACACTGTTGGCACTGCAACAGTTATGAAAACTGCATTTTTGTGCAAAAACTTGTATGGATGCTTTCAAACCTTTTCCAAGGCTCTAATACTAAAATTTAAGCATGTTATGGTATAATTTCATCAAATTTATCTCTTGCCTCAGCAAGAAGTTTTAGATTACCTGTACTGACCTCATCTTTCAACATTTACAAATCTTTCTTCATATTTTTGTTTTTTGCTTTAAGGGATCTGTTATGCTTATATAAATTTTGAACTTGTTTATGTAATGGGAATCTTCTCCTTAGCATCCCTCTAACATCCATCAAAGATTTTTCATA
>LPNX010184700.1:78385-98090 GCA_001517045.1 Pseudotsuga menziesii
TGAGCAGACTAGTAGGGATAACGATGATCACATTCCCAAAGATGTGACTCTAACTAAATATTTAAAGAGAAGAAAAGTAAAAAGGAAGTGACTAAACAAATTTTGAGTAATTCTTATTTATAAAAAAAAAAAATTAATGTTTTTTTCCTCTATTTTATGAATGAATGTTTTACTGAATTGTTTACTGATTTTTTTTTCTGCCATTAACTAAATTAATGTTTTAATGAATGAGTTAATGAATGGTTTTTTCAGCTGTTGAATGATTGAATGGTTTAATGAATGTTATAAAGAATGATTTAATGAAAGAATTTTTCAACTATTGAGTGAAATAATTTGCATTGTAGATGCATTGTTATTTGCATTGTGAAATAGTGAAATAAATTGTTATTTGCAAGTATAGGCATTGGGTTTGGGGAGTTGAGAGTGATGTGGGGGGGGGAGGGGCCATAAGATCTTCCACCTTCACGTGGTTGGTCCTGTTTAGTAGTGAATATTAAATTATTCTCAAAACAGAGAGGATCTCAATGAATGGTAAGGAAGAATACATTAAAAAACATCTATTTCTATATTTTTACTCTGTAATTTTCACTATTGCTATTTGACTCCTCCATTGGAACTTGTTACAGATAGCGTTGAGAAACATTTCCATAGTTAAGAGGCAAGAAATGGGGTTTTGATTAGATCGATGGCCTTATATACATAGTTTTTTTGATATCCATGTTTTATCAGGTGATATATTCTTACTAATTATATTTTTTTGCTTACATAATTTATGTTAAATCATTATATTTTAAATTCCTTGATTAGATTAAGAAATTGAGTGTCATTTAATGTTGCTTGAGGATTTTAAAGAACTAGGTTACTGTTGCTTGAGTATTTTAAAGAACTCAGTTACTTGAATTGAATCAGTAAATGATAGATGTTATATAACATGTTTATATAAATGGTTGGGCATGATAGCTTCGAAGATAGATTGTTTGAATACTTGGTCAATTGTAGCAGGATGCATTTATTTTCACAACACACTCATGTCTTTATTTTATGTTTTCAAGATGCTTTTGAACAAATAATGGCTTGTTTCTACATCATAAGTCCACATTCAATGTTTTCAGGATGCTTTTGAACAAAGAATGGCTTGTCTCTACATCATAAGTCCACATTCAACAGCATTTGCAGCAAGAATTTTTATATACCAAAAAACTAACATTCATTCTTTACTTGTTTATGGATTTTTCAATCCTACAGATGCAATATGTGGACAATGGTACACTATTAAAGTGGACTCTTCAAAGGTTACCTTGGAAAATAGGGCAGATCTTCTTCAACGAGTTGAAGTTCGTGTGTGTGCTTTTGATATAGAGACAACCAAGCTTCCTTAGAAGTTCCCTAATACCGAATATGACATGATAATGATGATTTCACACATGGTGGATGGGAAAGGCTATCTTATTAAAAATTGAGAGGTAAAAACACATGGCATTGTTTTATGCCTGTTGGTCAGCGTATCCTTTGTTTTGGGATTTCTTTCATTTATGTTTTGGGATTTTTATTGTTTGCAGATTGATGTTGCATTGATTGTTATGAACATCATTTCTCTTCTTTAGTTTTCCAATTCCTTTTCATTTGTTTCTTGAGTGTGTAGGGGTGGGGCATTGAAGACCTGGAGTACACTCCAAAACTAGAATTTGAAGGAAATTTCAAAGTAGAAAATGTGCCAAATGAGGTATATTTGTCATTTACTGTTTACCGTAAGACTATAATTCTGAAAGCTTAGTATTGATCCCTTGGAAGTTTGCTATGTTTTCCAGACATATCTTCTTAGGCGGTGGTTCAATCACATGCAAGAATTGAAGCCTAGGATTTATGTCATGTAGAATGGAGATTTCTTTGATTAACCTTTCGTCGAACAATAGGCTAAGTACCATGGAATGAAAATGAGTGATGTATGTTAATTTTTTTATCTAACATACTGGCATCTTATGCTTGCTGACTATTGCTAGATTTTCACTCAATTTTATGTTTAATTGGAAAAGGAGTTTATTATTTAGTGTATTACAATGAATGTATTGATCCACAGAGTGGGCATCTCAGGGCCCCAATGTATACTGTGTGCTTGAATCCTTTAGAATTTTTTCTCTACCTCTTAAAATTCCTACATTGTTTTACAACCAAGGATAGGTTTTTGACCATCATTATAAATTTTGAAACCTCTATTATCTTGCCACTTCATTTAGCAAGAACAATCTATGCTTACATTGATTGTTTGGAATTTGCAAGAGTGAAGTTAAATATCTACTGTACATTATTAATAATGATTTAAGGTAGCATACTCTGTTGTTTCTTTGTCTCTTTGCTATATGAAGTGGTTATGTATTTGTAGGATTCAATCTTATTCTATATCCCTTCCTTGAGAAAAGCTAGACTATTCTAAAAGTATTGAATGCCTCTTGGTCAGCAAGTTTATTTCTGTTATTTTTTTATCTTAGTTGTTTCCTTTGGTCCCCTCTATTTAGAGACTCTATAGGTTCAGTGTCCTCCATCATCACTTATTAAGATTGGGTATGTAAAGCACTCTTTACATGAGAGCTCTTTGTTATACACGGAGAAACTTATGCAGATACTTATACAATTAGCACAATGCATATGAAGGATAAACACAATTATTTAGACCCATTTCATCTTAATCATGTTATAAAAAGCCACCCTTTAGAACTTTAGCCAACTCAAAATGGAGGTCATGGACACAAACAGTGTATGGGGACTGCTTCATTCCACTTTCCAACTAATAGTCTCACCTAGAGAAGCACTGCATTGTGTTCAACTAGAAAACTTGATTGCAAGCAACCTTTCTCCGACTCTCTCGAAAGCCAAGTCACATAGGCCATTTCTAAGTGGGTAAGTTGGAACATGCGGGCATGGGATTACATGACCTTTGTACATGTGGTTCACACTACCTGAGTTACTTGGAGAAGTGTGTAGGCAGAAGTTGTGTTGTAATCACCTACCCATAGCACATGTAATGTCTTTAGTTAAGGAACATTCTCTTAAAGTGTTCATGGATTGGTTAGATTGGACTTTGTCTTGCTAAGTGGTCCACTTGTAGACCTAGTACAGGGTTTGCTTGTAATAACTCTCTTCCTTATTCCATAAATAGAAATGAGGGTGCTTCTCTTGATGATATTGGGTTTTATATTTTGCGAAAAGTAAAGTTAAGGGTAAAGTAGTGGTGATAACTATATGTGCAAGGATGAAATATATACTTGACATAGAATCCTTTAGTTTGCTACCAGGATTCCTTCAGTGGTCAAATTCTAGGCTGAAACCATGTGGTCGTAAGTGAAATATTTGGATTTTGTTTTTTAAATCCATCAACAGGCATCACTTTTTCGATGTTCTTTCGACACTTCGGTCAACCCATTTGACAGTCGTGCCATGACTCCGACGCTTCCACCCGTCAGACGACTGACGGTTAAAGTGTCGAACTTCGTTAGAAGGACTACTATTATAGTGTCAGATTACGTCAGATTTTCAACACTTCCTGAATTAAAAACTGACGACACCGCCATTTCTCTGACACTTCGACCCGTCGGACGGTCGATGTTGCAAGGGTCGAAAGACGTCGGATTTCCGACGGGTTATGCAATTTTGGTTGGCACTTCAAAAGGAAAAATGGTCGAATCTACGACACAATTGTCTATTGGATCTTTGACCCATATTAGTAGACTGTCGAAGATCCAACGTTACGCCACCGACGCCAAAAAAAAGTGTATGTGTCGAAAATAAGAGAGAGAAGTGTCGAATTTCAGACATACAAGGTGCATTAGAGGAAATTTGAGGTCTAAAATGGGCCTCCTAAGGAAAATGATAAAATAATAGTTCAAATAATAAAATAATAGTTATTAATTTTGGAGGAAGAATAAAAAAACTACTTTTTGTGTTCATATTTTCGACATATCTCCCTGTGTTTTTACTCAAATTTTAGGCGAGAGAGCTTGTTGGATGCAGAATTTAATTCCGTATCCAACGAGTACCCACATGACATACTTTCAACAGACCCCGCTACCCCAAAAACAAGAAATGCCCGAGAAAACGTGATGATGACATCGTCATCACATTTTTTCAGGTATTTTGTTGTTTTTGGGGTAGCGGGGTCCATCAAAAGTATGCAATGTGGGTACTCATTGAATGCGGAATCAAATTCCGCATCCAACAAGCTCTCTAGACTAAAATTTGAGTAAAAACACAGGGAGATATGTCGAAAATATGAACAAAAAAAGTAGTTTTCTTTTATGACAAGTATGTCAATTCAACCATTATGGTTATTTTATTGAAATTCTATTGGTTCTTGAATTCCAACTCAAAAAATTTATTGTTGGTGCGTTTTCTTATAAGGCCCATTTTAGACCCCAAATTTCCTCTAATGTCAGATTTTGGGTTGAAATTCTGTAGTGGAGTATCGTCAACATGATGATAAGAGGTTGATGACATAGATGGTTTGGACCTTTTAGACCACTCTTGTACACGGGAGAGATCGGGACACTCCTTAAGAAGGTGGTCCCCCTTGCAAAGCTTACAAGGGAACTTGAGTTTTTCAGCTATTCTCATAGAACGAGCACCATCAAGAGCAGATGGTTGCTGCTTTTTCTCTTTCTTATCCTTCTTCTTTTTACCCTTCCCTTTCTTCTTCTTCTTCTTATCCACATGACTACTAACCATAGAGCTTTGGTCAAGCGAAGAAGAAGAAAGGGGTGGAAAAACAACTGACGAAGAAGGAGAGGGATTAGGTTGAGGTCGATCCTCTCCTAGAGGAGAGGTGACATTTGAGACATTAGGTGTAACAGGAATTACTAGATTAAATAGCCACACCGGTAATCCTATAGTTAATCCAGGAATATTTAGAGTGGCAATAAAGGGAGGACCAATACCTTCACTTGGAGGGAATACAAAAGGTACACCTTGGAAAGGGACCTCTTGAGTGGTAGTCCCAGAAGAGGATGCCATCTCTAAACTCTCTAATAACCCCCTAACTACCATGCACAAGCAAGTACTACTCAAACTAAAAGCAACAAGCAAACATGTGAAAGGAGTGGGTAAGAGTCAGGAACCTCATATGACAGGACAAAAGGATAACTCAAATGGTTTTAGGATTCCTAAAAGGGTGTCCTGATATACGCAAGGTACGAGGGAGCTCAAATTGGTAGTAGTGTTGTCTAATGCATAACCGTACACAAGGGGCCTTCCGATATACAATTGAGTACGTGAAGTACCTTTCTATATACCTCAAGGGTACGTGAAAGGCTATTCGATATACCGACGGTACGTGGAAGAACCGCATGAGTCCTGGGATGTAATGTGGATAGATAACGACAGCTCCTACACTTAACAATGCGCAAACATGTCTCTAACTTATCACTCAAATAACTAAAATTTTTAACCTAGTACTACCGTTAATTTTATCTTATGCGTTTAGGTGGAACCATGGAGTGAAAACTTGAATTTAAAGAAGATGCATACTGATCTATATGATAGGGCAAGTTTTCCTCTTCAATGAAATTCTACCTAAGAGAGGGAGAGAGATTTACTTTTCTTCCTAAAAATGCACACCCAAATGCAAATGCAATTCTATCTTTTCAAACAAAAAGTGTAATATCAATGCACCCCAAACAATATTTAAAGTAAACAAGAAAGAGATCTAGAGAACATATAACATAAATAAAAATGTTTCTTATCTTTTCATGCTTGAATAAGACGCATAAAAAATCAATGAAAATATGATTTCACTAACGTTTCCAAACAAATCTAACTCTAATGCATGCAAAGCTGAAAATAGATGTTTCTTCTCAATGAAAGTAAGATCTATAATTTCAAACAATCATGCACAAAACAAGAAGAAAATCATTCAACAAATTTGCGAATAAAGCAAAAGAGAGAGAAAACTAAAACTTCTCTTTGAAATAGACAAGGAAATGAAGAACCAATCTTTCCTACCAAGCACAGAAAAAATCAGCATTGAAAAGGAAACAAGAATCGCCCAAGCAAAGAAAGACTCAAAACAACATGGATCACTCATGCATTCCAAGTCCAAAACAAACCAAAGCCTACACATGAAACTGAAATGCATATTTCCAATTCCAATGAATAATATCTACAGAAAAGAGTAAGAGGTTTCAAGCAAAGAAAATAGTGTAGAATATAATGCAAGAAACACAAACTCTCTTTGAATGCAGAGGGAAAATAACACTCAAAGTGACTGCAGAATACACAATTCATGGCCCCTCCTAGTTGTGAGGGAGCATTTTTTTTTCAAAAATACACTTCATTTTCATCAAATAGTAAGACAAAAACACACAAAAATAAAAATACAAAGTATGGAGCAGGGCCTACCTGGCACCATGCAGAAGAAGCTGCTGACAGGAAGTTTTGAGGTAGAACCGCTCCTTGCTCACTGGATTCAGGCAGTGGCACCACTCCTTCACAAAGGCACATGTGCGGTTCCCTGAATAGATCCAAAACACAAGGAGAACGGCATACCAAGTCAGAAAAAGACCAAATCAAGGTAAAAATTGATATATTGAGAGTGCAAAAGAGCATAAAAGGTCAAAAATAATTCAAATCTAGACAGATCTGGAAGTTTCAAACCAAAATCCACTAAGTCAGATAGCAGATCTGACTAAAGAGAGTTGGAGAAGGAGCCTGGATTCGGACAAGAGTTGAAAGAACTGAGGAAGATCAAATCGACTGATACATACATTCATTCCCCAGCGGAGTTGCCAGATTTGTTAGCTGGAATATTTCACCTTCTATGGACAGTAAGGTGTTCCAATAGTCTGAATGGTTCAGATCTAGAACAAATGAAGGACAGAGGTTGAAGACTCTCCCTGGATGCCGTAGATACCTGGAATGTGATGTTTCGATAGTAACCCTGTGTACCTGCAATAATCTTAAACATGCAAACACATCGAAACTGCCAGAATATAATCCACTGATCCATTTTAGTGACTAAGGAATCTAACAACATACATACGAAATCAAACAACAACAATATATGTGGGACAGAAATCAACTTGCATTAATATAGAAATATGAAGAATTTTACAGCCAAGCCTTAGTGTTGACATGCATCTCCATGAAACCAAGCATTCTCATCCCCATAAGCTCCAACTCTAGCTCTCTATGCTCTCTAATGGTCTTGGGACAAGTGATCAATCCAATAGCATAACAATACCTTAAGAGTTCTCCCCCTCAACAATGGATATGAGCTTGTATTTATAAGGCTCAATGGATAGGGATGGTTGAGAGATTAGTGGATGAGGTGGGCTCTGGGATCTTAGGATGAGGGATCACAAGCTCAACCGACCCACAATGATAGGGATAAGGGAGGACACGAGGCTTATCATCTATAAGCCTCAAGAAAATTCTCTTTTTCCCTTTTTACCCAAGGTACCACATTTCTCCTTCAATGATAGAGCGGTTCTGGTAAAAAATGCTTATGGACTAAGGGCCATAAGTGGTGGCACTGCTTGTGGACAACAAGGGATAGGCGGTGTGAACAAGGTACCACTCCTAGACAAAGGGGCAAGCGTGGTGTTGGGAATTTTCATGGAATATTGACAATTAGCATGAGTTTCCACTCCAAGAGCTCGGATTCAGGGCAAGTAGGTATGTCAAAAGTCTTATCACATGATGGTGACAGGATTTTGGTATAACAACATGCATCTCCATGAAACCAAATATTTCATCTCCATAAGCTCCAACTTGGCTCTCTATGCTCTCCAATGGCTTGGGCCAAGTGGTCAATCCAACAGCATAACAATACTTCAATCGTTCTCCCCTCAACCATGGACATGATCTTGTATTTATAAGGCTCAATGGATAGGGATGGTTGAGAGATTAGTGGATGAGGTGGCCTCTAGGATCCTAGGATGAGGGATCTCGAGCTCAACCGACCCACAATTATAGGGATAAGGGAGGACACGAGGCTTATCATCTAGAAGCCTCAAGAAAATTCTCTTTTTCCCTTTTTACCCAGGGTACCACGTTTCTCCTTCAATGACAGAGCAGTTCTTGTAAAAAACGCTTATGGACTAAGGGCCATAAGCGGTGGCACTGCTTGTCGACAACAAGGGATAGGCGGTGTGAGCAATGTATTGCTCCTAGACAAAGGGGCAAGCATGGTGCTAGGAATTTTCATGGAAGATTGACAATTAGCATGAGTTTCCACTCCAAGAGCTTGGATTTAGGAAAAGTAGGTATGTCAAAAGTCTTATCACATGATGGTGACAAGATTTTGGTATAACAACATGCATCTCCATCAAAACCAAAACTTCCATCTCCATAAGCTCCAACTTGGCTCTCTATGCTATCCAATGGCTTGGGCCAAGTGTTCAATCCAATAGCATAACAATACTTCAATCATTCTCCCCTCAACCATGGACATGAGTTTGTATTTATAAGGCTCAATGGATAGGAATGGTTGAGAGATTTGTGGATGAGGTGGCCTCTAAGATCCTATGATGGGGGATATCGAGCTCAACTGACCCACAATGATAGGGATAAGGGAGGAAACGAGGCTCATGATCTAGAAGCCTCGAGAATCTTCTCCTTTTCCCCTTTTACCCAGGGTACTGCATTTCTCCTCTTATGACAGAGCGATTCAGGTAAGAACTGCTTATGGACCAAGGGGAACAGGTGGTGGCACGACTTATGGAAAACAACAGAAAGGAAGTACAAGCAAGGAACCGCTCATGGCTAACAAGGAAACCATGGTGCTGAGCATTTTTATGTAGAATTGACAGATAGCATGGGTTTCCTCTCTAAGTGATGGGATTAAGGGCAAGTAGGTATGTCAAATGTCTTATCACATGATGATGACAGGATTTTGGTATAACAAAAACCACATGTACACGCGACTGTGAAGACAAAACTCGCATACAGGAAGAAAAAGAGATAAAAAAGAAGGTAAACAGACAAGCTAACACAAAATTTACTCCTATCAGACACTACCAGGAAAACATGCCCCCAGACCCAACTCAGAAATAGAGGAATTAGAGCAATTCAAGAACATTGAATGTCGATAAAAACCCCCAAAGGAAATGACTAGGAACTCCCCAATATGGTCTCCAATTCTGTTATGGAGAAAACTTCCTATGGATTTAGGTACCACAATAGTTAGAGTAACCATAGAAATCCATCCTTTCCCATATGCAAGAGAAATCAAACATATAACACTAAAGGATCTCAAAACATACCTTATTCAGGACGGTTGATGTAGATCCTCGTTGAGCTTTTCCACTCTTGCTTATATTAGCAATTTTTTCTCTCAGCATTCTACAAGCAAGACAAGCATGCTATATAATTGTGTTATACCTACTCTAGAATATATAATCAATAACATATAAGCATTTAAAAGAATCCATGGATTCAATACTCATTTAAATACACATTATTGGATAGGAAAAGATATTTCTATTAATATAAATCAGAGATTACAATAGTGGAAACCTCTGTCGGTATGTCTGCGAATCGGAGAAACTGAGTCCTCCACCTGGTCCTCCACCACTTCAATCCTCCATCTCTCAATAGAAAGCTCACAAGAAAAGGCAATATTGGGAAGAACACAAAGTGCTCCAAGGGACAAAGGGATGTATACTCAAGTATAAGCTCTGGTAACAATGGACTATAGTTTTCTTGCTCTTCAATTCCACCCCCTTCAATGTATCCAAAGGGTTCCTTATATAGTGCTTCAATGGGGTAACGGAAGGCCAAATCCGAGCGATCTCAAGGCATATGGAAGGCCAAGAGACAAGTGACTCAGATCCACATCAAGGAAAACTCCAAAACTATTTGGCCTTTTGTACACATCTCGATGTACGCATGTTTGAGGGTCATATCCATGTATATACGCAAGAATAGGATTAAAAGTTGCATATAGTAAATAATGCATGTTTTTAGGGATGATATTGGAAACATCAAAGGTACAAAAATGGTCCATGGGGTCTAAAGAGTCTTCAGAGGGACAGGGAATGCCATAAATGTGTGATCTACCATCTGTGGTAAAATCAGTTGTAACACCGCACTTACACCAGCCCCACCTCTTCCAAAGAGGGCTAGGGGCAATAAAAGCAAAGCGGCAACCAAACCCTAGCAGACTCCTCCTTGTGCCATGTGTGATGTATAGGGTCACACAACCCAAACTTTTCTGGAAATACCCATCCTTCACACACACCTGGATGCCATGGATACAACGGAGGATTGTCCAGTCATCGTCCTCCCAAGTCTGCCAATAGCAAAAAACAAGTCCTTGAGAAAAAACCATGCATGTGCCATTTGTGGCTTGTATGGACATTATTCTCACCACTGCCAAGACTTGGCCAAGTTTCAAGACACACTTAGCCATCTTTGGAAACATTCCCTTGAATTTTAAATCACGATCATTGAGGAGATATACCCTCTAGTTTCATCCTCGACCACCACAACCATTTACATGATCTCTAACTCTAGTAGTCCTTCTATATCCTCACCCAAGGAATATCCACCTGATCTATTCCGGTGCCACTGTCAGGATGATGGAGAAATATGTAAAACCACCACCAATTTTACACCTTTTCACTTAACCCATGGTGTGGAACTGGTTCATCCCATTGAAGGCCGGATTCCACCACCCCTCCTTACTGATGAACGTTGTCTCCATAAGGAGGAACATCTCTTCACTGACTTAGACGGTCGAATCTTAAAGAATCCCTGCAACGAGCTCCCCCTAAAGAGGTTTTATCCCTAATGTCTTCCACAACAAGTCACTTGGGGCATAGTTTTTTTATTTTTTATTTTACATCGTCTTTTACCATGAGTCGATGACCCCCTCTAGTTGTTGTTCCACTTCTAGTTGCAGTTAGTCCATTGTAGAACTCCATTGCATCATTTGCACAAGAGCAGGTGGATGTAACACATCCACCATGCCCCTGCACCATTGGAAGTGCACTGGAGGGTGCGATCACACTTCTGCACATGAAAATAGTATGTTGCACATATGATCTAGATACCACTATGATAAGAATACCTTTCAGGTCCCTAGACCTATACTCAAGGTCAAGGCCTCTTCATATTTCCCCAGTTTCACAACACTCCTGGGTCGAGAAACAACCTTTACACTACCTCTCTCCCTATTGATTCCTTGGGACATTTCCCGAAGTCACGTCGATTTGTGTGTCACCATGCGAATCACATGTTGTACGTTGAGCTAGCTCCGTACTCATATGCCTCCATTTGTTCTAGTTTTTCCCCATGCACCACCGCACTAGGGGTAGCATCACTAGCTGCTAGTCAGAGTCATTTGTAGACCGTTTAAGATGCCATTCACATCACTGGGTTCAGTTTTCCATCCTCTATCTTTCGACGAGACCCTTGTCTCGTGCTCTCACTATGATTTTTGGGCCACTGCCCGGAAGTCACCCCAATTTGCACACCATCACGTGAGTCTCCCTCGATAGGTATTGGAATGTTCATGAGCCAACAACTCCATCCATACGGCATAGCTGACCACCTTTGACCGCTATCCATTGTCCCGCAAGGGGGAACCATTAGTGCCCCCATGCTTGGCTGACCATAATGGATTTTTTGTTAAGCTCTTTTCTAACTCCTAAAAGAATGAAAAGATCGCCGAGCACATTTGCTTCGTTTTCGACTCACTAAAGTACTAGAAAAGGTGTCTACATAGCCTCATTTATCTACTTTTGTGAACTGTGTAGACTACCATTTGAAAAGGACCACCTTGGCACACTCAAGCCAAGAACATTTTCCTCTGCATCCTTTTATGCTTTCTCAGGCATTGGAACCGAACTTTATGAAAAATCTCACCATGGGTTGTCTTTAAGCTCTTTTCTATCCTTCTCACAAAGAAAATATTGCTAAGCAAACTTGGTTTCGTTCATGCTCGTAAAATTATTTGAATGACCTTCTAGTTAGTACATGTTTAAACTTTTCCAGTCTGATTGGACTACAAATGGTAAAAAAAGTCTCTCACCCCCTAAAGAATGGGTGAGCTCTCCTATGTACACTTTTATCCTTTTTCGGGCATAGGAGACTACCAACTAAAAAGAGACCCCACTGGAGTCTTCTTCATGCTTTCATACACTCTAAAATTTAAAGCACCATCGAGCATTTAATTTCTTGGGCTCGCTAAAAATCCACAAGATCATACCATAACGGTGTCTTTAGACACCACCCCACATGTTGCAGTTTGGCAGCATTCCCCCTTTGGGTCTCCTTTGTTCAGGAGTATTCTACAATGAGTCTTCCTTGGATCCCATGAATACAAAAAATTTCTACCTCCCCCAAGTATTTCCCATCTACAGTTACATTCTCGGTATAATAGCTATGATCCCCCTCCCTTGAGTCAGTTTCATTTGTTGCCAGGTTATCCCTACCGTCATTCTCTAAACAAAGTAATTTTGAGTCCCCCATGATTCCTTGCCCCTGTTCCCTATTTTAGTGTGCCAGTCCCAAGATTGTCTCATGCCTTTGATTATCTCCCTCGTGCTTCTGGCTAAGGAAACACCATTGCTTTGGTCAGTTGCAGGTCTCCCTCTGTCGACGAAAATACATCTATTCCATAGGATAGACCTAGAGGTACCTGTATCTTGGTTTCATTAACCTCATTGATCAGTTCCTTGGACCACTTGAGAGGATACCTTAGTGCCTCTCAGGATGGTTGTATCTCACTTTTTCTACTCTAGCTACATCATTGCATTGTTGAGATTCATATAGGGCATTGGTCCGTGCAGTATTTTGTTGAAGACCCCAAATGTCACATGACTCTAGCACATTCATGAGTCTATTGAGGGACCCAAACAGGTTCATGTCCCTTGTGATTTCCAGGTTGCTTTGGAGACAGTGTTCAGAATCCCCAAAGTAGTGCTTCGGTATAGATTCATGATTGATGTAGCATATTGTACCATAGAGACTCTAACTCTCCATCAATGAAGTCCTTATAGTTATGTCCCGTTCTAGATCCAGTAGACCATCAATTATGAAGATATAGAAATACATGAGAATGCCATGGGTCCAATATAGCAGTTCTTCATATCAGTATTGTATTCAACATCTTATTGAGGAAACCCTTATGTAACAACAATTGTACATGATCGGGTCTTGTATTTTGGAGCCTTGATCAAATTATTCTTTTTGACATTGTTACGAGCATGGGTATGCCCACATCGTCCATATAAATTTCACATATTCTTTGTATCTCACCCATTGATAGGAACCATATTAATACAAAAACCAAAGCCACCATGTCTCAAACAAGGAAGCAATGCTTCTTCATAGTTCTCTCCACGATCCCCAAGATCTAATGATGTCCATCATCCATACAATGAGCTCCTTCCCTCACACATCAGGGGGCAATCTGTTAACCCAAAATTTTTCTCATATAGCCTACACCATACAAAGACATCCATTTACTAACCCATTCTACCCCTACACCCATTTAACCTATGTTTTTCTCTCAAAAAGCTCAAAAATAATTAAAAAGGGCTTAAAAAACCCACAAAAGAGCCAAAATAGCTCACAAAGGAGCTAAAAGGCTCACAATGGAGATTAAAGGCTCACAATGGAGCTATAAGGCTCACAAAGGGGCTAAAAACCCTAAAAGGGCCTAAAAACCCTGAAAGGAGCTAAACATAAGAGAAAGGGGGCTTAAAACCATAGGTAGGGCCCAAAACCCTAACCAGGGGCTTAAAACCCTAAAAATGTGAGAAAAACTATAAAATGAGGGGTAGGGATCCCCATTAAAAATCATTCATTCTTCTTCCCTATCGTTATAATGCCTGTATGAGTACCTTGAGAGACCTTTCACTCTCAAGCTATTCATCTCCCACAACTCCATTCCTCCATTTCCTCATTCCCTTGGTGTGTTGAGCCAAAGATCCACCCATTCCCAGCCTATGGAGAGGCATCTTCTGAGTTTGGGCATGGTGGCTCCCTTTCAAACCATATAGGAAGGCATAATGATTCATCTTTTTTTTTTTTTATAGTTTGTAGATGCTTCGTATTTGCTTTGTTTTCTAATGGTTTATTGCAGGCTACCCATGGTTTGCATCTAACCTTTCATTGTAGGTACTTCATTAACCAGAGACTCTATCCTTCCATCCTATAGATGGAAGGTAGGTGCTTCTACACGTAGCCATGGTTTTTCCTTGGCTATAGATGGATGATCTATTAAGTCTCCTTTAGAGACTAGCCACCTCTAGAGTGAATTACCTTAGCATATGACCACTTGGAATGATATTAATAAAATATGATCGCATCAATGGAAAAATATCCTTAATATAATTGATATGATAAATAGATTGAATTTGGCACGTGTGGACCATACAGATGAGATAAGAGATAAATATAAGTTGCATTGAGAATAGAGAATTCAAATTTCTCATGATAAAACTTCAGTTAAGTAAATAAGAACTCAAATGGTTAACTTCAGTGATATTAACAAAGAATACTTCAGTTAATAAAAGGAGAAATCAAGTTGATGGATTTAGTGATGATATCAAGAATGAATTTGGTTAAAAGAGTTAATTAAGTGTTAACAAATAAAATTGAGTTCACTAAAGTGTTTTTCATGATGACACTTTAGTTAAAATAAAGACAACACTTACATTGTGACACTTGTGTTAAACTAAAAGATGATGTTTAAGTTATGACACTTGAGTTACAATAATTACATGATGACACTTGAGTTAGCGACCTAACAAAGAGATATAGAATCCAATTGAAGATTGAGTTCATTCTGAAGTCTAAGCATAAATATATGTTCCATGATTGAGTCACATGGTGAGTAGTTATGCAACAATTGATGAGATCAAGGAAAAAGTGTAAATTGGTGTGCTCAAAGTGTACATCAAAGTAGGAGTTGTGAATTGGTGTGTGGAGAGTGGGCATCGGTGCATAATCTACAAATTGATTTATGTGAAGGGAATACAATTGGATCATCGATCTTTCTTTCTTCACTATTGCTCAGTGATTGTTATGTTTCTCTTATCTTGCACCAAGGGTGTCGAATATTGTAAAATACATTATTCTCTATCTATCATTGTGCTAAGAATATTTGATGAGGTTTTTCTCCCTCGTTGTTTTGAGGGTTTTCCCCAAGGTACATATTGTGTTATGTGTGAATTCTTATGTGTATGATTGATTCATTGATTTCAAGTACTCAGTAATTATACATTTAAATATTTAAAGATCGATTCTCAACAAAATTCAACAGCTCAATTTCCTAAATCTCGATTTACGTGGTGATTTGAGAAGCTAGGTTTTTGTTCAATGAGATCCAATGCAATTTTTGCATCAAGGAGTCAAATTAAAAAAAGTCTTCCTCAAGACTTGGAGGACAAATTCATGGCATCCACCATCCCTATACTCTATTATTGGAAGTTACAAAACTTGATTTTGTTTCTCGGTTATATTTTTAGGCCCCAAGACCAAAGCAACATATGTCCCTCAATGCCTCTAGGATGTGAGAGAAATCTCACCATAAAATGCAATCTGGGACTTGAATCAACAAACCATTAATTTTTTTGGGTCTTAGACATGTGGCTTCCTTGAAGAAACCCATCGCCCATCCAGTTTCATGGCCCAAAACTTACTTTACTAGGATATTTGAGAAGCTCGGGTTTTGTTCAATGAGACTGAATGAAAATTTTGCTTTGGGGGGTAAACTTCATCAAAATATTCCCTAAGATCCCATGAACAAATTCATCACGGCCAATAACCCTATACACACCTATTGGAATTTTTAGAACTCAATTTTGCTACTCAATTCTAGATCTAGTCCCCTGGACCGTATCAACATGTGTCCTTGAATGGTTATTGGTTGAGATCTACAAATAGCCATAAAATGAATATGGGACTCTGATCTATGAAACACTGATTACATTGGGTATGTGGCTCGTGTATTCAACAAAAACACCCATTTTCCATCATGTGTCATGTCTCCAAGCTTCATTTACTTCACGATTTCAGAAGCTAGGGTTTTGTTCAATGAAACCCATTGCAATTTTTGCATTGGGGGGTCAAATTCATGAAATGCTTCCATGATATCTTGTGGATAAATTCATCACATTCTCCAATCCTATACACACTTGTTGTAAGTTGCAAAGCTCAGTTGTGTTGCTCATTTCTATATCTAGGTCCTTGGACTAAATTAGTATGTGTCCCTAAATTACTTTTGGATGTGAGTGAAAAAACACCATAAAATGCAATCCAGAAATCAAATCGATGAATTCCATTTTGTTGGGTCCAAGACATGGGGATTCATCTAGGATATCATTTTCCCATCTAGTTCCATGACCCAAATCTTGATTTACCTACCAATTGGAGAAGCTAGCACTTTTTTTAGTGAGAACCATTGCAATTTTGCATTGGTGGGACTAATTGATGAAACTATTCCTTAAGACCTAGTGTATGGATTCATGACATCCACCATCCCTATACACACCTGCTAGAAGTTGCAAAACTTGTGTCACATACCCCAATTTTGTAAAATAATCTTATTTGTTTTAATTTGATTCCTAAGACATTATGTTAAATTTAATGCTAAGTAGAAACTGATGACTCATCAGAGTCAAAAGATGTGGAATGTAATTATGAATATTTTATTTTTAATAAATAAAAAATGGAGACAACAGCTTGAGAGAGCTATTAATAAGAGTGTTACTGGTCAAACTAGCGGAAGGAACTAGGTGGAGAGCAAAAGACAAGTGGCAACATCCGCAAACACTTCCCATGTTGTAGGTGGAAACTTCCCTACATTTGGGGTCATGATACCCCAAGAAAGTGGGATCATAGCAAGTGGCTCAATTAATGGCAACTAACCCAAAAAGACCTAGGCAATCTTTTAAAAGTACCCAATGAAGAGAGCTGAGGCTGCTCAGATATTTTCCAGGAGAAGAATCATTCAGGAGGAATGCACTTCAAGGAATTCATTGGGGAAAAGGGAAAATTGTAAGGAAGGTGTTTTGAGAGATAAAGTGCAGTAACCTGGTCTGATATAGCTTGCTAGCTGAGAGAATTGACTGATAAGTTTAGGACTGGTATTGAGTCTCAGGACTAGTACTTGATTATTTGCTGCACCTAGTTCCATCCAGGGAGACCAGAGAAAGCTCGGGGGTCCTGAGGAGTCACTGTTTGAGCACTCTCTAGTAGTTGGTAGGGAGGAACGGCCTCCCATTGCTGTTGTCGACCAAGCTCTAAGAACGGTTTCTGTTATTTATGAATTTCTGTGTTATTATCTGTGTATGATTTAATGATGCATTTGTAGTTTATGATGTAAAAACTTAGAGGATAGGATAACTTAGTTTGTTTAGTAATAAATTTATTCTTAATGAGAAACAAATCCTACCTGTGTTTTTCCTCATCTGGAGTAACCCAGATCGTACTCTAGCACAGGTGGTGAATTTATATAAAGAAAGTATGATGCAATTATAGAATAAAATGTTAGCTTGATTAAGAGAATGTTTACTTTTATTTTGTTATCAGAAGAAATAGCATTCTGTACATGGAGTAGAGTTAGGGTTAGACTTAGATTGTGAATGTCAGATTTTAGTAAAGGGAAAGAAGCTATATCTTTTTACTAACAGAAGTAGGTTTTGATAGATATACAGTTCTCTATATAGCATTCATTTCAATAACTTTATTATTTTATTTTAAAACAAAGGAAAGAGTCAAATAGCTAAAATGAGTAGTGTTAGGATAAATACAAATTCTTTTCATCTCTACAGATTACTTCTTTCCTGTATAGAACAAATAACTACTGTATTTACTGTAATCAAACTGTATGTAAGTATAGATAAATCTGAATTTAATTATAAAGATACAACTAATTAGTTTGTTGTTCTTTTATTTTATAAATACTAATATTATAACATAAATAGGGTAACATAGAATATTTAGAATACAGAAGGAACTTCTCATAAATTATTTGGTATAGAAAGCATAAGAATATAATAACAAAACACTTTCTTATTATACACCTTTAAATGGACTAAGTATAAAGGTAATATATAATTATAGGAACAATATTAATATGAAAATAAAGTAATATTATTATCCCATTATAGTAAACATTAGGTAAAGATAAATTCTATACTTAAAAGATGTAACTATCAGTTACATAAGTACAACACTAAAAACATGAAATTACTTATATTCGAAAGGTTAACAAGTATAAACAACATTTAAAAACTTTATTAGAATAGAGTAATTTAAAGAAAGATAATATAAAAACAATGTACAGATAATCTAACAGGTAATATTTAATTATGGGTGAATCCGCGGACCTGGGTAACACTTTTTGGCAAGCGCATTTCGGAAAAAACAGAAAAATGCACCTCGGTCGAGGGTTTAACAAGCCCTCGATCGAGGTTTTAATATCTCAACCGAGGTTTTATCAAGCCCTCGACCGAAGTTTTGTTAAGCCCTCGACCGAGGTATTTCCTAACCCTCGGTTGAGGTATTAAAACCTCGACCGAGGGTTAGGAAATACCTCAGTCGAGGTATGTACCTCATTTGAGGTACATACCTCGACCGAGGTCCCTCTGTCGAAAAAATTATAAAAAGAGGCTGCGGGGGCTGTGGCCGTCTTTTTTACAAAAATCCACTGTGCAAGCTCGACTGAGGAACGACAAGTGGTGTAAGGATTGGCACCCTGAAGCAACCCAAGCACCCCGAAGCAACCTAAGCTCATCACGATGGCGTCGGAGCCAAGAGGTAACAGTTTAAATAATTGTTTTTCAATTTATAAAATTGGTAAATGTATGTTTTATTTATAAAATTGGTAAATAATTGTTTTATAAATTTATAAAATTTGTTTTAAAATTTGGTAAATGAATGTTTTTATAATTTTCATGTTTAAAATGTGTATCGGCAAGCAGAAATGCTGCCGGATTTTTGAAAATTTGTAGTTAAATTGAATTTTTTTGTTAATTTGTTATATATATATATATAAATTATGTCAACCGGTAGCGTTTATACTACCGGTTTAATTTTGAAATGTGTCCCGGGCAAGCCTAAATGCTACCCGATTTTTTTCAATCCTCCGTGAATTCATGGAGGATTGAAAAAAATCCATAAAACACCAACTAAACAAACCTATATGAACCATAGAGACAATTAATCAACTGTAGGCCCGAGACAAATAATAAATTTTTTATACAAACTTACTTGAAATTGGTTAATACTGAAAGCATCATTCTTTCAAAGAGGAGATGAAAAATAAATCATCTTTACGTATAGATCCTAAACTCTTGAGTTAGAAACCTTCATTATCGGGAGATTGAAAGATACCCTATAGTTATAAATACAATTAATGATGATTAGAAAACTTACATTAACCGCTACAAAGACAATGTTTTAAATTGTAAATTCAATAGGTAGTGGCCATCATGCTCATCTCTTATCAAATGGACCAACTCCAATTTTATTTTATTTTTTGTCATTTTTTCCACTTCAAAAACAACAACAAAAAATTCATGGAAAAAAGACTATTATTTTAGGGCAATGTTGGTCTCTTCTTTAAACCATGGTTCTTGAATTTCAACCCAATGACAATGCGTATCTCAACAACCCTAGTTTGTATAAGACTCTTGAATCTTTCCATCTCACTGTGGACTATGAGAGTTTTATAAGGTATTGGAAACCCCCTTGATAAATGTAT